>JAHWFP010222988.1:1022-25470 GCA_023313725.1 Lithobius niger | reverse complement strand
CCCCCCCCAAAAAAATGTTTTTAATGTTTTTCAATCCAGATGAAAAAAATATGATTTTACAACCCTCACAGTAACGTAGTTTTCTTAAGAAGTAACCAGAATTTTCTTTCTTTTTACGTTTGATTTTAATCTGATGGGGGGGGGGGGGGAGGGCGAGCGCACCCTTAGCGTCGTCCCTGGCTGTAGTTTTCAGAGACAGGAAGTTTCTACACCGAAATTTCCGTTCATATGATTTTGCATCAGTCGTTTGTCAAAATTCTTAAATTCAGTGTAATTGGGAACTGAATTAAACAGGATGGAAAGCCAATGGACTGTTTGGGAAACTGTTTTTACGGAATTCGCCCGTGGCGAGTTGCCCGTTTAGCTTCTCCTTTGTCGCTATTACACAGCAGACTGAAATTATCCTTCTCCCGCCGCCCCCTCCCTTCACAATGGTGAACTCCCGTTTCGCCAAATCCCGTTTCGCCAAAAAAAAAAAAAGCAGATTAACAGCTTTTGCTTCAGGGCCCAACCCGTTTCGCCAAAACGAATTTGACAAAATTTTGCGTACACGAAATTTAATACCTTACTTCTACGTAATGGGGCTTTAAAAGGCAAACATTTAACAGAGACAAACAGTGATAGAATAAGGCCAATTGATTTATTGGCGTTTTGAAAACTGGCAAGACAGACGGAAAAACGTGTACTTTAAATATTGTTTAGAATGCTTGGTCGTGACTACGTCAATGCCAAGGTTCTCTTTTAAGAATAGTTAGTTATACACATGATGGTTACTCTTTCCCAAACGGGAATTTCCATTTTGCAGAATCCCGTTTCACAGTATCAAAATATTCTTCAAAAATTTAACGTTAAAGACGCATGCCTAATTGGAAGTAATTTGTTATTAGTGGCAGTTTCTGATGTTATGTGTTTAGCCACAGTGAGCGCGGGACGTAATTTGAAACAAATTATTCTGCAAGACGGGTTTCTGTAAAACAGGTGTTTGTCTACAAATGTCTGACCATCATCATGTTAATGTTTCGTGTGCCCAAAATTTCGTGAACGATATTTGGTGAAACGGGATTGGACCCTGATGCAAAAGCTGTTAATCTGCAATTTTTTTTTGGCGGAATGGGATTTGGCGAAACAGGAGTTCACCATTGTGAAGGGAGGGGGGCGGCGGGAGGAGGGCCCGACAATAACCCTTCCAAGGTCTACCCAAAAATGATACCAAAAGTAGTGCCGCCAAAGATATAGGGCAGTAACACAACGTAGTATTATTGCGTATAACTCTATGCATGAGCCTTAATGGGCTAGCTGCAAGGGGCACTGTAGAGAGAAACAAAAGGGCGTTATACTGAAGCCGATGCTGTGAAGAGTGATTTCTTAGACCTAAAACACGCGATTTTTGTTGTTGGAGAAAACAACGTTATTTTAAGCCTAAGAAATCCGCTCTTCCGTTGTTTTTCCCTCCATTTTTATGTAGTGCACCTTGCAGTTATGCCCTCCAAAACCCACACTGGTGCCAATATGGCGGCAAATGTCACTGCTCTATACCCAATACATTCAAAACGTAGGAACGGGTCTTTACGCACGTCAATCGACACACAAAACGATACAAAGCAAATCAAGTTCGAAACGGCCCTTGTCGAGCTGCGAAGTTAACTATATTACTGCATTTAAGAAACTTCGCGATCCTGCAGACAATAAACAGAACTGCCAGAATTTTAAAGCAGTACTGAGACTTTGTGGTCTCAGGTAATGTTTTATTGTTATTTCAGCTTGTTAAAGCTGCCCTCACACGAAACAAGAGAGCCTCCGAAGCTTGCAAAGCGATGATTATATTCCGGTCAACTTCAATAGAGCAGTGACATTTGCTGCCATATTGGCACCAGTATGGGTTTTGGAGGGCATAACTACAAGGTGCACTACATAACAATGGAGGGGAAACCAACGGAAAAGCGGATTTCTTAGGCTTAAAATAACGTTGTTTTCTCCAACAACAAAAATCGCGCGTTTTAGGTCTAAGAAATCACTCTTCACAGCATCGGCTTCAGTATGACGCCCTTCTGTTTCTCTCTGCAGTGCCCCTTGCAGCTAACCCATTAAGGCTCCAGCATAGAGTTATATACAATAATACTACGTCGTGTCACTGCTCTATACACGATTATTTATGAAACCAAGCAAGTGCCATTGAAGGGACATTCCTCCCAGCGCAACTTTTCTTGGTCCTCCACATCAAGTTCGGCCCCAAAGGTCTATTCACTTAACGTTAGTCTTTACCTGACTAAAAATCCGTTTTAAAATGTGGCGTCTACGTGATTTTCTGTTGAATATTTTGGAACTATATTTACTGTATCCTACACGTATGTGATCCTTTGCGCGCCTACAATAACCTTGAAGTTCCATCTGTGTGTGTGTGTGCGTGTACTAATTTTAATCGTTTGCTATTGATTACTATGGGATCAAAAATCTAAAAGACTAATGCGGTAAAAATTAAAATTAATTATGCCAATAGATCGCCGAAGAAAAATAATAATATACTAGCCTAAAATCATAAATTATGATGTTAAAATACGAAAATCATTCCTGTTGGTGACGACACTATCATTAACTTGATGCTGTTTCGTATACTATTCCAGTTGACATTGGCGATGGTAACATGCGCGGAGGCGATCTGCGCGTGGCTGTTATAGGGCAGGCGGATGTGCCTTTAATAGGGATACGCTGCTGGCCTGATCTGATGGTAAAGCCCCGTTTCGCCAAATCCCGTTTTGCCAAAAAGAAAGGCGATTAAAAGCTTTTGCCTAAAGGGCAGATCCCGTTCGCCAGAGGAGAGTAGCATTTTCGGGGCCCTTTCTTCTTCCGGCGTATCGGGCAGCCCCGCCCCCCCTCCCCCATCCCCGGGCACTGATGACGTGCTATCACTTGAGACCACTTTTGGTTTTGGTTTTACATTAGACACTGACAAACGCTGGGTCTCGTAGATGGGGCGTGCCTCGCATTCATCTTTTTTGTAGTCAACCAATTTCGTCAACTGACACGATCGAGTGCTGACGGGTGTTTATATGTCACTATTACGTTTGCCTGGTTCACAGTCGAGCTTTTAATCGCTTAGACTTTCCATCGCAACCGGAAACCGACCTTGCTTGTTTTCTTTGAAACTCACTAAAAAAAAGAAAGAAAAAAACCAGCTGAACTTGCTGATTTTTGGCAAAACAACTGGCACAACGGATGAAGAAATATTGGTTAAGGTCATTTGAATTGGGCCTCAGCAGGAAATAATAGTAGAAGCGGGATGAAACTGCTAAAAAGAGGAGAATTTTTATTTTTTCTAACTTTTTTAATTTCTGTTCCAGTCGACAATTATTCTTTCTGCCTGCACAATCATCTGCAGACAAGTCTCAATAGGCATACGAAAAGCGCTTTTTTTTTTGGGAGGGGGGGGGGTCACATTACTTTTGGACCTCGAGTGTTCAAGATTTTTTTAGGGTCTAGAAGAGGAGGGGGTCATCGAAAATTTGGTGGTCACATTTTTATTTCCTCCGCCCCCCTCCCCCGGCCGTAAATAATAACCGGTCCCTAAGTAATTCCAATTGTAAATTCTTTCACATGCCACAATCGACATGAGCACGAGATTCCTTTTCTTCCCGGGGAATGCCAGGTGAAAGTACAGGGCGAACCCGCTGGAAAACCAGTATTGGGATCTTCTACCGGAAGCTGAAATTAACTGAACCGAAGTCAGAACAGGAAAAGAACACGAATAGCTTTCCTTTAAACTAATGATTGGTAGAAGAGCTAAAGATTAGTGTCTATGTGTTTCGTATTCCAAACGGCCTTAAATTTTGCTAATACAAAAATCATCACTTGATTGATTGATTGAGTTAACCCTGCTATGGTTAATCTGCCCCATAAACAACAACAATACTACTACTACATCGTAACGCACTGATACACTGCACACTATAAAATACACTCGATAATCTAAACACAACAAAGTCGTATATTAGTTCGTCTTTGTATAAGCATCAGAAATTTTGAAAGTTTTTGACAGTTAGGGACTGATCATATCAAAAACCAAAACGGGTAATAGGGGCCGCCAAGTTCCGAATCGTTCGGCCCTTCAAAGGAGTGATATCAACACACCAAAACATTCTCCAAGTTAATCGACCGACTAATAGTTCGAAGGTTAAATGAAAACTACAACATTGCTACTTTCGGTAGCGTTTGTTCAAGTTTTCATTTAACGTTCAAAGTATTAATCGGTGCGATTAAGTTGGCTAATGTCTTTGTGTGTTGATATCACGCCTTTGAATGGCTGAACCATTCGGAACTTGGCGGCCCCTTTTACCATTTTTGGTTTTTGATATGATATCAGTCCTTTTTTTTTTTTAATTGTATTGCTGAACTCCATTACCGTGCAGATGTGTAATAAAGTGCCACGTCAGCAAGAAATTGGTTTTCAACACTTTGCTACTATATCTTTTGCCTAGAGGCCGAACTATTCTAAACTTAGTTACCTCTTTATAGGTTTTTGGTTTGCTTTTAATTTTGTTGTAAATTGTTTTATTTAATTAGTTTTGGTGTGTTGATATGACTCCTTTAAAAGGCAGAGCCACTCTCAACTTGGTGGCCTCTACCAGTTTTTGGCCTTGTTTATCTTGGTTTGTTTTTGCAGTTTGTTTATTTTTCGTGAATTGGACGTGAATACAATTTCTATGGCAACGTTGTTTAGATTTACCGTGATACACTAGTGTGTGTCTAGGCCAGCATGTCAGCATACACGTTGTCATTGTCCGAACTTTGGCCGTCCAATGAGAGACGATGCCGACAATACTAACAATGGTTATAACAATATTTTCGTAGTTACGCGCCCTCCCACGCCTTCCCCGTTATATCCCCAGGCTCCAAACAATAAAAGGTACGCAGTTCGTATTGTGCTATACTCATTCGTCCAATTTCGTAGCTGGAAGCCTTCCCGTTATCTCGGTATCGGTGAATAATCATCCTATGGGATTTAACATGGGGATGTGCTAGTAACACATTTGCAACGTTATTGACGGTCAGATTTTGCATTGAAAGCAGCTTAGCTGGCATTCCTACGAGAGTTAATTTTTGTCAGGTGGGTCATTCCTCTCGATTTAACCACAATTTAAGCTTTTGTACCGCATTATTATTTTTCCTCAAGTACCTGAAATGTGTCCAACTATGCTTCAAGATATTAGACAGTGACGCTATGGCGTCGCGCTACAATGGTTTACAACCTCGACAATTGAAGTTATGTGATGTTTGTTGCCTAATTTAGCGCGACATAGCGTGTGTCAAGATTTTTTTCGTTTTTAACAAAAATTAACTAATATCTGGTCCTCTTGTTCGTCTCAATTCAACTAAATAGTACACTAAGTTAGTTGAGTACTCCAAGTAATGGAGCAGTGTAGCCTGATGGTTAACATAACTGTCTCACATATGCTAGAGTCCCGGGCTCGACCCTCACCACAGCCACGCCTGACATTTTCGCGGAAGAGAAGGCCCCTACGATGCTTCGTGCTCATGTCAATTGTGGCATGTAAATGTCCTAGAAATTTTCATTTGGAATTTCAAAATTGACTCTCTCTTGTTTTCTGGCGCCATGGCTTCGGCGTTGAGCCCGTCTAACCTTCAAAGACTTAGAATAAACAAAAGCCAGCTAGTAGGTCAATGAATCATACGGTATGAGAATGTGCGGCTATGTTTATTTTGAATTTAATGCTGTTTGTAATGGTTAGTGTATCTTTAAGGGTGCGAGGCTTATAAGGTCAAGAGACGCAGGTTGACTTTTCCTTTAGCCCTTGCCCTAGCTCTCGGACACGAATCGGACTGGACCACTTGGCTACGAGGGACAGTCTAGGGTCAACGTGGGTGTATCTGGGTCAACATTTTGACCAAAGTAAAAGGAAAACACCTTTCCATTTCAGTTGACCCCAAATTGAACACGTGGACGCGATCGGTCGGGCGCTTCGTTTATACTGCGGGCGTTTTCGGCCAGTCAGATCTGAGTGCCCTGTAAAGGTGGGTGACACATCTCCGTAACGTAAGCTCGTTGCAGATAAGGTGAGAACTGCTCAGCGCAGAAATTAGGGGAGAGGAGCTGCTAGGACACTGACCCGGACCCTGTCTGTGGGGGCCCCCCAAACAGTAGAGTCAACATAATTGTCAAGGACTAATACAAAACGGGAAATGAGACAAACAGGACGAAACCAGCAGTGGCCTGCACAGTTGGGGGAGGGGGGTGCATTGCTCCTGCCCTTTTTGGAAAAAAATGCTTTAAAAAAAGAAATATATATATACCCCATTTTTCTTTTCTCACCCAGGAGAAAGGACCTAGAGGCCTAAAAATGGCAAAAAAGGCCCAAAAGGGTCAGAAGAGGGTAAAAGTCCCAAGGGAGTGCCATAAAAACAAAATCCCAACGTGCCCTTCATGTTGCCCCTCCCCTGTCGGAGGTCTGTTCACGCTACTGGAAGCCAGCCATTGCTTCCAATTGCACGGATTTACTTTTTTAGGCAGGAAAATAGGCTAAGGTCTAAAACGGGAGAAAAAAAATCAAGAAAAACCAAAAAACTTCTCATCAAAAAATTTCCTCATCAAAAAATTTAATTCTCGTCACTATTTTGGTGCTTTTTTCTTTTGGTCCACTTTTTTGATGATGCCTTTTGACACATCCATCCACCACATTCCCATTCAAAATAGGTTCAAATAGAACCGCAAAAGGTACGATAGGTTTATATATTATAAATTAATATATTTATTAATTTCCTTCGTTTAAAATGTAATTTTCAGGAGTTTGAAACATTTGAAAAGGCCATTTCTCAGAATTGCTTACTTTTTTTTTGGAATAATTTATAATTTCTACCACATTTTATACTTAATTCAGGTCTTGGGGAGGGGGAAGGGAGGGAAATCGTAGGGATCCCCTACGATTGAAAATAGAAAGCCAATGTACAGTACACATAACGTAAACAAACAATTTGCAGCGCTTCGAAGCAATCCCAGCTTCGTTGTAAAGCTACAAAAGATACGACTGAGAAGCCCGAGCCAAGAAAAACAATTTAAAATCCATAAAAACGTAAAAACTCGAAGCGAAGTACAAGAATAAAAACAATTTAAAAAAAAAATGAACCTAAGGAAGCTTAGAAACTTCCTATAGGGAATCTGACCTCCCGCCTGCTACTACTGGTAAGAAGTCTTTTTACAGTGTTTTAAAGCATTTTAAAGCCACAGTCTTTTAAAGCCACAGTGTTTTAAAGCCTTTCGCTTCTTAGCTAACTACCCATCCATATTACGAGCGCTTAGCCGCAGACCAAATCTTCCATGTTAACACCTTTCGCAGATCCAGGCATGATCATGCGAAAAATGGTGCTGCAATAGTGTTTTTTGACCGTACTTTTTTATTTACCCTAAAGAGATAAGTATGAAACACCGACTGAGGAGGGGGGGGGGGGGGAAAACAACGAGATTTCTGTAATCCTAAAACGTATGACGCAAGCGATCGTGAAACTCCGGGTGTGGGCTCATTGTGTGTGCGACCACACATGCCAAGACATGTAACGACGCATGCGCTAAGCTTTAACACGGAGGATTTAATCTGCGGCTATGCGCTTTTATCCATATTCAGCTACGTGTAGCAAAGGGGATGAAGGGAAGGAGAGGGACGGGTAGGAGGGGAGAAGGGGAGAGGGCCGAAAACTGGTATAAAACCACGGGCGAAGACGGAAAGAGGGAAGCAGGAAACCCAACTAAACAGCAAAGAAAACGGAATCTGCTCCATTGTGTCGACTGTGGAAGTGACGACGGCCATAGTTATTGCTTGTTAACGAAACGGCGATTGCTTCGTAATGTCGGTTATTGATTATTTTATGTGCACTCTATACTGTCTTTTTTTAATGTGTACTGTACATTTTGTACTTTTTGCACTTTTTGTGCACTGTACTTTTTATGTGCGCTGTAACTTTTTTATGTGCACTGTGCCGGCTTTCAATTTTTCATCGTTACTTCTCAGTGCTTACGCTATTTCAAACTTGATGCCTCCCACACTCTCTCTTTAGGCACGCCGTGAGCTCGCGTCCATTATCGAACCCATACACAGCTGCTACACAATGCATATAAACGGGACAGAAAGCCAACTGGGCTCGATAAGTGTTAAATAAATCGAGCAAAACATTTTCGGTCAATCATGTCAAAGCTTTGCTTGAAACCATTCTTGAAACGTCCTGAATTTTTTTGGTAATTTCGTATTTAGATCTGTTCTTTTTGCTTTTGTAGCTTAGCTTTCCTGTGGCGCTTAGTCAAGGCTGGCTATTAGTGATCCTCGGATCCTTGCCAGACCTGCTGCTCCTGCGGCAAAATATTATTATTATTATTATTATAAATACGGATGCAAATCTATTTACGTTGCCTTTTGGACTTAAATGTCAGACTGCCTGAGCGGGCAGATTGCCAGACTGCCTGATTTCAAAGGTCGTGGGTTCGATTCCCCGCCCAGGCAGTCTGACATTTAAGTCCAAAAGGCAACGTAAATAGGTTTGCATCCGTATTTATTTAGCTACACAGTGAAAACATTGTTGGCAAATGCGTTTGCAGTAGTTCGTGGGGTCACTGCGCATTAACTTCAGTGTGCACCTTCAACGTCCAACCAAATCTGATAATCAGTTGCGTACGCCCACACATAGAATATGTGAGAAGTTTGTCGACAATATCTTTGATGTGCAGATATAAGTGACTGGACGAAACGGGAGGAGGACCATAATACAATTTTTATGTATCGGCCTAGAACCGGCAAGCCCCCCAAAAAAGATTTATCGGCCACAAAGAGTTCAAAAATCGGCAAGGGGTGAGGATTTTTTAACACATTATTTTATTCATCCAGTAAACTGGTTTTGACTAACTGACTTCTCGACGCTTTTAATCATACTTGGCTTTTGAGTCAATGGGAAGATTTCATCGACACGATTAAAGTGCGTGTTGAAACATTAACATCGGTCGAAAATTAAGAAAATGGTGGATATTTTCTCCCAGTTTGTAGAAACCCTACAAAAATTAGCTAATGTGGCGCTCGTAGGTGTTTGAGAAACATTGTCAGGCCTCAACTTGGTCTTTTATGTCAACACGCTAGCTAAACGACCGGCTTCAGATGCGCTCTCCGCAGTGAATGTGGCGTCAGTAAACATGATCCACCCAAAACCAAAACTGGTATAAGAGAAGCCGCAAAGATTCCCAAAAGGGTCGGCCTTTGAAAGTAGTGATATCATTCAACCAGGGAAAGGCTGCCACGGCTAATCCTATTAGCCAAGTTAATCGCACTGACTAATAGTTCGAAAGTTAAATGAAAACTAGAATATTGATCTTCGCGGTAACAATCTTCAAGATTTCATTTAACATACAAATCATTAATCGGTGCGATTAACTTGGTTAATAGGATTAACCTTGGCGGCCTTTCCCTGGTTGAATGATATCACGACTTTCAAAAGCCGACCCTTTTCAGAAGGTTGGCGGCTTCCCTTATACCAGTCTTGGTGTTGGGTGGATATCACAACTTTCAAAGGACTGTGAATATACCAAATTAGGTCACACTGTACGAAAGGTCACACTGTAAAGGTGTCACTGTACCAACTGTCACACTGTATCTTCATCTCTGTAATTTTTTTTCTGGAGGAATTTCGTGTCTATAATTTTCCAGTTTTGGACACTGAACATGTTTTTTTTTAACTTTAGCAACACTCATGTACTGTACTATGAGCATAGAGAAAAAATTAGGCTTGGTCTATAAGCTTACGACATAACGTCAAATAAGTCAAGCGTCATTAACACTGGAAAAACTTCCCAACCATGCAATCCTGACTCTCCCCATTCAATAACTTATAAGTCAATATAATCTGTTACTTGTGACGTTTTTCCAAGATGGTGGCTGTCATGGGAGCACCGTTTTTAGCCTCTCTTCATATGTAATGTTTTAGCCGTTTTATTTTGTAAATGCTGTAATAACAGTCTTCATTTCATTCAGTGACGTACGCAGGATTTTTTGTGGAGGGGAAAGGGCACAGTGTATGAAGGGGCGCCCTGTGTACTAAAAAAAACTTAGAATATCAGCTAGAGGGTCTGGGGGAGCACTATAAGCTCCCCCAGCGAGGTCCGGGGTGCTCTGAAATTTAACACATTTTAGAGCATTTCTTGGGATCATGGTGCAACTTTTCAGCAACTTTTTTTTTTTTCGGGGGGGGGGGGGTGATGAAATAGAGCAACTTTTCAACACCTTCAGCCGTATTTTTTTCGAATTTTGTAATTATAAATTTGGGGCCTACATGACAATTTGAAATACTCTCGACATTTATTATCACGCAAAAATCACTAAAAAGAAGTTCAGCCGTGACATGGTGGTGCCAGACTTTCTTCCACGTGCTTCTTGTCCCCCCCCCCCCCTCCCGCTTATTGGTACGCCTCTGATTTCATATAAGTGCCGTATTTATTATAGTCTCGTCTTTTAGGTGATCGAGACCAATAGACATGCCCGAAAATTAAAATCCGTGCTGTCGTGTGTGCGACCGTTTGTGGGTTTTGTTTGGTCAGGGAACAACTCTTAACCGTGGTGTTATTCAAAATCGATTATTTTATGGAGAGGTTAGATCAAGAATACGAGCTGTTCCTGTACAACAGATGATTCCACAATTTCACAGCACTAACATATTTTAATTTTCGGAAACAATTGCTAGCTTCCTTGGTCACAAACAAATGCAAAAAAATCCAGCTTTAAAACACTGTAAACATAAAACACGGCTTCATAACACCGCCATCTTGGAATGGATCAACCAAACCATACCAAGATGGCGGTGTCATGAAGCCGTGTTTTATGTTTACAGTGTTTTTAAGCTGAGTTTTTTGCATTTGTTTGTGACCAAGGAAGCCAGCAGTTGTTTCCGAAAATTAAAATTTGTTAGTGCTATGAAATTGTGGAATCATCTGTTGGCCAGGAACAGCTCGTATTCTTGACTTGGTGTTATTGTTTCTGCAGGACAGACCCTATTTTGTAATTATTAGGGCTAATTTTGTTTCTGTTTTCTTTTGCTTAGTTGGCGGTGGTTCTGCAGGGTCAGTTGTGGCCAGTCGACTTTCCGAAGATTCCGACGTCCGAATTCTGGTTTTGGAAGCGGGTGAGAAGCCCCCTCTGCTGGCCGATGTCCCCTTACGAGTCAACGAACTACTGGGGTCAGATGTCAACTGGAACTACCAAGCCGAGAAGCAACACAACTGTTGTTTGGCATTCACCCATCAGGTAGGCCTCGTGCGTTGACAAGTAGTCAACTTCTAAACCAACAACCTAACCCACTAAAACCAGAGACGGTTGGAGAGAGCTTGGAACCTCCCAAGCGCAGAAAACTTAACACTACGTTCTAAACTTCCTAAAGAGAGGCAAGAGCCCAGCTTCACCACTCGCTTACACATTATTATTACTTTACATGTACAAGCCTGCATACGATTAATTGTAAATGCGAAAATTTACAAACATAAAATTCCTCCTGAAAAAAAGTGACAGATGAAGAAAACACTGGTTCACAGACCTGCGAAAGTTGCGATATCCACCCAAAACCAAACTGGTATAAGAGAAGCCACCAAATTTCCAAAAAAAAGGGTCGGCCTTTGAAAGTAGCGATATCATTCAGCCCGGGAAAATCCGCCAAGGTTAGTCCTATTAGCCAAGTTAATCGCACCGAATAAAACATTGGACGTTAAAGCAACATACCGCCTGCCTTATAACCTTCCGCCTGCCTCACAACACCCACGCGACGATCACATCCGCTTATTTACCAAAGCTAAGGTCAACTGAGGCGGTAGCTTCGTTCCTCGCAACGAAAACGTAGCTACTGTCTCAATTGGCATTGCGCCTAATAGTCCAGCCAGCGTGAACCCATTGATTGTGTCGTCACAAACCGGAATGATTCTCGTATTTTAAAATCACAATTTATAATTTTCTAGGCTAGTGTCTTATAATTTTACTTCGGCGATCTATTGGAATAATTAATTTTAGTTTTTACCGCATTAGTCTATTAGATTTTAGATCTCATCGTAATTATTAGAAAATTAGTAGATGTACACACCGAGATGAAATGTCATGATTATTGTACGCGCGCAATGCATCATTTAGTGACGGGTCGTTAGTAAATAAAGTTCCATTATATTCAACAGAAAATCTCCTAGACGCCACATTTTAAAAAGGATTTTTAGCAAGGGAAAGACTAACGGTAAGTAAATGACCTTTAGGGCCGTACTTGATGTGGAGGATCGAGAAAAATGGCGCTGGGAGGTATATCCCTTTAAATGAAAACTTGAAGATTTCTGCCACGAGTATAGGAATCTTCTAGTTCTCATTTAACTTTAGAACGATTTGTCGGTGCGATTAATTTGGCTAATAGAATTAACCTTGGCGGCCTTTCCCTGGTTGACTGATATCACTACTTTCAAAGGCCGACCCTGTTTGGAAACTTGGCGGTATCTCTTATACCAGTTTTGATTTTGGGTGGATAATTATTAACCGTAGACATTTCAATTCGTAAACTTGTTTTTTTTTTATCTTTCGTTCTAACGACCCTGTCTTTCGGACATTACGCACTTTTTGACACTAAATAAAATGTGGAATCTAACTAAATAAAGTGAGATATAAAACTTAATATTGACGAAGCAGATACGGAACTTTTCATAAGAACGGGAAGAACAAAGTAAGGAATGAGTTTAATACTAATTTTTCACATCAAGTTCCGAATTTGAAAAAAAAAACCTTTGAAAAATAGATTTGCTATTCTTAGTTGAAGTAGAATATTATTATTCGCAGTCTAAAGCAACGCTGGGCGATGGTTACGTCAGCATAAATGCTCGTAATAAAAGTATTAAAAAGTCTAGGGAAGAAGACTGCATGTCCGCCATCTTTAATGGGTGAATACAGCAAAAAAAAAAAAAAAAACACCTCGAAAAAACCGGTGAGGCTGATGCTTTAAAGGGACATCCGGCCTGCCTTATAACATTCCGCCTGCCTTATCACAGCCACACGGAGATCGCTTCCGCGTATTTACCAGAGCCAAGGTCGGCCTTACGCTCCTCGCAACGAGAAACGTAACTGCTGTCTCTGTCGGCTTTGGGAATAGTACACGAAACAGCATGATCAAGTTACAGATTGTGTCGTCACAAACCGGAATGATTCTCGTATTTTAACACCACAATTTATAATTTTCTACGCTAGTGTCTTGTAATTTTGCTTCGGCGATCTATTGGAATAATTCATTTTAATTTTTTACCGCATTAGTCTTTTAGATTTTTGATCTTATGGTAATTATTAGAAAATTAGTAAATGCACACACAGAGATGAAACGTCATGATTATTGTAAGCACGCAAAGCATCATATACGTGTAGGATACAGTAAATAAAGTTAACAATTATTCAACAGAAAGTCTCCTAGACGCCACGTTTTAAAACGGATTTTTACCAAGGGATTGACTAACGGTCAGTAAACAAACCTTTGGAGCCGTACTTGATGTGGTGGATCGAGAAAAATGGCGCTGGGAGGTATATATCCCTTTAACAGTGGCGTCAGGCTGATGGATCAAGAAATAATTCGTGTGTTTAGGAATAACCTGAATGAGTTAGTAGCGATAGCGCTGAGCTGGTCCACGAGTTTAGGAAAGAGACCACGAAAGTAACGGCCCAACGATAAAAAAAAAATATTAAAACACTGTGACAGAGAAGGGTTGTAGTATTACCTAATTACCTTTTGTAAAATTGTTGTAGTAGCTTGATGCTTAGATTATAAATAACAAACCGTCAACGGCTGCTTGTAATCTTCAATAATATTTTTTTTCTGTTTCAGAGGCCGATGCTGTTTAGCGGCCGTGGGCTTGGCGGCACCAGCAACATCAACAGCATGATTTTCACACGCGGTAATCGACACGACTACGATCGCCTGGCAGCTCTCGGAGTTCACGGCTGGTCGTACCATGACGTCTTGCCGTTCTTCGTCAAGATGGAAAATTACGAAGCCTTGCACAGGAGAGAAGACGGTACGAAACTGAAATTCATATACTGCACTTGAATGTTGGATAGCATCATAAAAGTGCCCTCCAACAGAGCAACGACTCACACGGACATGTCCAAGCACATTATTTTAATTTTCGGCGCTTCTGAGTTTGGCATCTTTTTCACAAACCGATAAAAACTAATTAAAAGCTCTCAAGCGACCAGCTCTATTACCAGCTCAACCGGTGGCGGCCATATTTGGATCGATATGGCCGCCGCCAGTTGAGCTGACTGAGCGTGGGTTGCTTGATCGCTTTTATTCGTTTTCATCGATTTGCGAACAAGACGCCAAACTAAGAAGAGCCGAAAATTAAAACAGTTTGCGTGACATGTTATTGTGAATCCTGCTCTGACGGATGGCCCTTTTATGACACATTTCATCCACTCACAATTTAAACTCTTCTACTGTATTGTAGATAGGTTCAGCAGAGTTTCGCAGCTCTACTGTAGAAATGCCACGGAGAGACTTGCTATCTGAACTGGTCACTGCTAGGGAGTGGGGACCGAGGGGGGGGGGGGTATAGGGTTACTGACTGTGATTTTGTGATCATTCCATGTAATAGGCAGAAGAGTCGTCTCAGTTGGGATTGGTAACTAAGAGCTAATTGGCGGAGCGTAGCGTTGCCTATGGCGGACATAAAATTGTAAAGTGTCTGTTGGTTGGTTTCACTTTTGTAGTTTCGGTGGATTGGAATGAAATTTGGTGAAACCCTTAAAAGTACTGTAATAAAATTGACCAATTATTACGGACGATATTACAAATTTTAGAATTTAATTCTAACTCTTACCATTGGAAATTTAGAATCCTGAATAGTTAATCGTGCAGCAGTTAAGCAACAAAATCATGCACATGGACCTAAAAGCATGAAATTCGGTACACAAGTCATTCTTAGAGTACAATTCGAACCAGCCATGGAACACACATGAAATACCCCCAATGGGCCAACAAGCCCCCCCCCCTTTCACCAGCCATGGAACACACACGAAATCCCCCCAATGGACCAACAAGCCCCCCCCCCTCCTTTCACCAGCTCCTCCTCTGCCCCCTCCTTGAGGCTTGACCAACAAAGTCTTGCAGATCGAGATAAAAGCATACAATTTGCTAAGCAAGTCATTCTTAACAGCACAAATTGAGCCAGCCAAGGAACCCCCATGAAATACCCCCAAGGGCCGGCAGCCCCCCCCCCCTCCCCCGTGCCCCTTCCTGATGCTTGACGAACAAAATCTTGCAGATCAACCTAAAAGCATGAAATTTCGTGCCCAGGTCGTTGTTAGCAGTACAAATCGAACCAGCCATGGAACCTCTTAGAAACTTGATAGTTCAATCCGCTACACCTGGCCCAAAGCCTGTTTCCTAGTTATTTTTAAAATACGCAAGTGAGCAGTCGCTTAACCAGAGCATTTCTAATGCAATGCGGGCGGGTCGTGGACAGAGCAGACACGTTTCCTGTCGTATCAAAGGTTTCGTGGTGCTAGAGGCATCGAGCACATCGTACTGAGTTTCATTACACCCTGAGTTTTATTATTCTTATATTCGGGATGTGAATTTCTGGCAGTTCTGATGGGGAGGTTCAGGAAAGTTTATCACTCCCGGCCACTCCACAGTTTATCGCTCCATAGTTCTGACTGCGCACCGCCAGAGGTCTGACTACATATACGACTTAACTCATTTTTCTGAATACTACTCAAACTTGATTTTGAATAGTAAATGAGACTGACTGCAAATGAGACGAAGCCAAACTACTTGGCGTACTACTTACCTTCTCTCAGAAAAGGAACGTTGTGGAATGTCAGTACAATTCAATCGAAGTTCATGGCCGCTGGAACTCCCTGAAAAATTGTTGCTTTAATGTTTGAGTTTTTGTTTAGTAATTACTTGCTAAGTCAGCTTTTATTTAATTAATTTCTTTGAGCGTTCAGTTAGCCGAAGCAATTTAATGCTCGTATGGCTGAACCGGCTAAAACAAAACAGAGCAGAACTATACGTGCAAATACATACCCAATTAATAGTAGTTATATGTGGCGCCATCTAATGGAATGCCAACACACTATTGCTGTCGCCCCTCACAAGTAAATGATGATCCAAATATTGTCTGTATCGGCCGATCCATCGGCGTAAATAACGTGGATGGGGGGGGGGGGGGGATCTCGCCAAGAATGAAGGGACATAAAATCCTTGCGCCTAGCCTCCGTAGCCTAGTTTGGCTGTATATTCGCTACTTTACTTTTTTTCAAAACTTTTTTTTTACATTGCACAAAGCGAGAAAGACAATCGTCCAATATAATAAATAAAGTGGTCATACATTTTCTAACAGAGGGGGGGGGGGGGGTATGTTTAGCCCCTCCCCGGAAAAATATTTATTTGAGCCACTACCCTGATTCAATTTTTGATATTGGTGGTTAAGAAAATAATTTGGCCGTCGCAAACAACAAATCAAAGTTAATTAAAAACAAAACAAAAAAAAAGCTACAGTGTTAGTGCGGTTGTTGGGTAAGTCTTTTAATCCACGCGTACAATGACTAAATGCTATGACATTTCTACTGCAGGCTTTTAAAACGATCTTTTCATGCCGTATACATTCCCCGATCGCAAGCTACAAGCCAGCATTATGCACCAATATTGATTTTGACGGCATCAGAAGCGAACCTGCCAGCATTCAAATAGGGCACATGAATCTCGGGGTTTAAGGCCGTACTCATACATACTATACGTACAGCCTGTATCAATATTCTTAAAGTGCTTTAATTTTCTGGTTATTACTGTTTATTATGTGCGACGATTTTATACAGATTAAAGCCGCCCGCGCACTGAGCGACTTGGCCGCGTGGACAGGTCGCTGCAGCCAATGAGAATGCTTACCGTTTATGTAAAACCACGCACTAATCATTTTCATTGGCTGCAGCAACTTGGACGCGCGGCGGTACTAGCTGCAGTGGATATTTTTTTTTCTTAAATTTAACTTTATATATTATTCAGAGAGCGCTGCCGAAGGTCTAAAAAGGTCCTTGTGTGGCTACACATTAGGTCATAATTTTACAATCAAGATAAAGAAAAAAAAATACACAAATAAAAATTAAACAACATAGAATAGTAAAATAAATAACCAATCAGCGACACACAAAAAAAGAATAAATAAAAAATAAAAGTAAACTTAGTTGTCAATTAAGCCACTCATTTTATGTTATATTTGACTGAAGTTTAATTAGTTAAATCGAGCAATTTTGAGGGAATTAAACTGAAAATTGTTCGAATGTTAATAACCTTCATTTTTGAGCCATAATTATTTTTAACCAGTGGAACCTTGAACCTTAATTTTTATCGCGATGGAAACTCATTTTAAATTTATCTTTACAATTTTGAAATCGTTGCAAAAGTAATTTGCGATTTACTGGGTATTCTCCTATCTCCAGTGAAAATGTCCAGACCAGCGACCCTCATTTATCCAGAACTTGCCTATCTTCCGTGATTTATTATGAACGCCATTTGGTGTATTTTCAGATAAATTTCACGGGGAAGGGGGTCCCCAGACCGTGTCCACGCCCACCTTCAAAACGCCGCTGGCCGAAGCTTTCCTTCAGGCCGGCTGGGAACTCGGCCATCACCAAGTGGACTGCAACGCTAAGTTCCAAACAGGTAAGGCGTCGATTATTATTATATCTACAATGTGGGAGGATCGGGTGGGGAAATGCATTTAGGATTATTTACTGTTTTATTATATTGATCTTTTCAAAACAGTACGTTCGAAGTGTCCATCTGTTTGTCCCTACGGACGAGGGTTATTTTCTGAACACCGCCGCCTCCCCCCCCCCCCTAGTCCTTGAGAAAAATTACACCGCATAGTTGGCGTAGTGTTGCTTTTCTAGGTGCCTAAGGGCGAGTTCAGCTAGAATTTAATCGCGTTGGCATAGGCGCCGTTGCCGTGGCAACAACGCTACCTGGATTAGCTAAGTCCGACATCGTTTGAGTAAAGGCTTGCAAGTCTTGTAATCCACGGCAATAAGACAAAGAATTTCTCCTGACGAAATAATTTTCCCACTCACTTGAACTCACATTATTGACTGTTTTCGTTGCGAGTCAGCAGAGCTAAAAACCGCCGCCATGTTTGAATTTCAGATGATTTCTAGCTTGTAACTACGAGAATGCAAAGGCATGTGGTTGTGTATACACGCCCTGAGGGACTGCTTAGCAAATGAACGCTAACGCATGTGTTCCGCAAGAAAAAAGAATAATCCCACGTAGTATCCCTAAATGCAAGAGTCACCCTCAAGTTGTGACGTCACCCAATATATTACGGCAGACGAACAGCGTCAAAATAAACATTGACTACATTACTGAATCGACAATCTCGCCCACAATTTGCAGCAGCTTCCAGAAAAAAACCAATCAAACTAATCCCCAAAAACTCGAAACTATTAGCGACAGTTTGGTCGCACACTCTTCACACGCGCTATTTGTTGTTACGTCAGCAACGGAGCGTCCGAAAGAGCGGAAGTGACATCACGCCTCGACACGATTGACGGGATTTGCAAGGGATTGTGGGACAAATCAGCCATAACAATCTAAAGAGGTGGTCGATTTCTATCGTATTTTTCAGCACGTGCTAAGTTAAGAGATTATCGACCAAGTTCGGATGAATCCAGAGGACACGTCGACAAAATTCGTAACTTCCGCTCAACAGATATGTTTAGAATGAAGGACGAAAACACAAATTTGAGTTTCGAAACGTCTGCTGTGTGAGAGGCTAAACGTGTACAAGCAAGTGGTAAAATGGTTCGTCGAACTCTTTGCCTCTAGTTTTGCAAGTTCAGAACGCTGTGTTGGGTTTGCTGTGTTTTTGGAGGTACCAAACTGTCTCCAACAGTTTCTAGTTTTGGTGGATTAGGTTGGCGGTTTTTGGAACATGCTGTTGGCTTAGTTTCAGTTTTGGGAATTGGCATTTTCATAGCCGAGAGATGAAGGATAGCTTAAATTCCTCATCCCTCGGCTATGAAAATGCCAATTTCCAATTAACGCTGTGGGGCTGGAAGGGGAGGGGGGGGGGGTGCCAAAGGGGACAATTCTCCCTCCCCTCCCGATCCAAAGATAAAGAGTATAGAGTAGAAATCGGTAAACTTAGCTGGTAAACTAGTCTAAAGACGGAGCACACCTATCGAACGCCCGTTGGCATTTCCGGATTAACCGGATTGCAGAAGAGCTGCTCGCGGCCTATTTCTTAGTCGGTATTGTTTTCGTTGCTGATGATGTGATAGTTCACGCTCGCCTACGGTATCAGATAGATAAGTACGACATATTTTATTGGAATTGAAAATATTCTGAAAATTGTGTTTTTAAACGTCCCAAATGCACTCGTACTGCTGAAAATGAATTGTGTTATACACAGGACTCTTGAGGAACTTAAAATATCATTCCCCCTCCAATCCGGAACCCCGTAAGAGTAAAACGTTCAACGACACTGAAATTGATGAACGTCAGTGTTTTGCAGAGATCCAAAGGACTTAAACCATCCCTTCCCCCCCCCCTCTCCCTCCTTAGCTGAATTTTTGAACCCATTTTGAATTCCAGTTATTTTTGCCCTCCCCCCCCTCCAAAAAAAAAATAAATACTGTGTCTGCCTCTATGTCTCACCACTGGGAGCGAGCTATCGTTTGCAGGTCCAAGCGTGGGACACGTCATAATAATTACAACACAAACAGCTCCGAAACAAGACACCAAAACAATCGGAACTTGGAAGTCACTAGCGATAAAGGACTTAATAACCTAGGGGGGGGGGGAGGGGGTCGTATACAAATGACGTTTGTGAGAGGGGAGAAAAGGAATTCACGGAGTTCAGTTTCGGACAAGAAGAATGGGTTCCAGAATTGCCCTCTCTCCATCGGTCACGAAGAGAGAAAGCTTCGATTTTATGACTTTTTTTTTTCTAGCCGAGGCTGCAAAAGTGGTGCCAATTTGGATTGGGGGGTGTGTGGGGGGGGGGGGGGGGATAAAAAAAACCGGCAACATTTGCGTGACGTTATTTCAGGACGGCTCATAAGATCGAAATTCTTGTTCAGTATCGGGGAAAAATCATACTTTTTTTTTTATTTCTTGGAGGAGGGGGGGGGGGAGGGAGGACGCCCGTTTATGACGTTTAATTCCCTCTCCCTGATTCTGTAACTCGTTTATCGAACTGATTTTTATATTTGCTTACATTCTCAGGTTTCACAGCACCGCCAGTGAGCGTCAAGGATGGTGTCCGGTGGGGGGCGTATCACGCCTACTTGGAACCAGCGATGAAAAGGCCAAACTTGCACGTTTTAACTAATGCTCTAGTCAGCAGGGTAAGTGACCGCGTATGGATGAAAAGAGGTGACGTGCGAAATAGTGTTTTTAGGTTTTGTGCGGTTGTTTTAACTGTCGCATTGCCCGTTAACCAAAATGAAGAACAGAAATACTGTAACTACATTGTGGACCAGATGGTTTTTACAGACGACAGCATTTTCTCCGAGACCTAACTGGTGTATGCTGACATAAGCCATTGCCATCTTTATGTAAATACGCTCGATTATTATGTTCGAACTCCATGCTTAAATTATTTATGTAGAAGTTGACGTGAGATTCAACCCCCTAAACTGGCTTTCTACTGAAATTGTCACGTAGTGAGATATGCAGGTGTGTTTCCGCTAAAAGTTAATTAAATGGTTCTCAGAAGTGGTCGAAAAAAATTGAGACGGGCTCGCAGTTTTTTATTTTTATTCGCGATGGTTCAGATGCTGGTTTTTACCAAAAAAAAAAGTAAGTAGCTTACGTTATTTTGCGGAATATTTTTTTTATTTATTTTCAGGGCAGTTCTACCATTGATTTTATGCCAAATTGAGATTCAAAGTGCAGACGTTGAATGTTGGGTAAAAGTCTTTCTTTGATTCAAGTTTGTGGTTTGTCACGGATCTGAACGGCCCGTAGATTCGTTTTGCGGAGATCGTGCGACCGGAGTGCGGGCTATGGTACGGTCATCTGAACCAGGAAGTGTTCGGGGAAAACGCTGAAGCTCGATAGGTTTTTTTTTATTAGATCTCGGATTCGAAAGACGTTCTACGTGCTAAGCAAAAACCAACGTACGCGCTCCTGAGAATCATAAAATTAATTTTAGCGACCTCAGCGTATGAACAATGTCACAATATGTGCATAATTAAGTGAAGTGTGAAAATGGTGAAATATCTGGGAAAAAAAAGAAAGAAAGCTATGTGAAAACATAGGATTTCAACGCCATCCAACCAACTTCACAGGCAGTAACACTAGATTTTATTGGAGGAGTGGAGCGGTACGTAGCTTATAACGGACACTAAATTGCAAAATGTTGGTTGGACTTCTGGTAGTCTCGGTAGAGACCAAACGAAAGGTCCGATTGTAATGAAAATTATTGCGAAAGTCTTGAACCCCAAAAGAATTGAGTTCGTATTTGCTGTTAATCTACCAAGATTTTTAAGGAGCATTAAGAAATATGGTAAAGTCATTAAAATCAACACTAAAATGTCCGCGGCCTATCTTGAGATCGCCCAGAACGACACAGATAATCAATTGTATGTTTTTGGCAGCAGAGTGCCTTGTTGATATCCACGCTGGTTACAAACACAATGGCGGCCGTCGACTAAAGCCACTCCCTTCCAGGAAGATGTAGCCGCTCACAAATACTGCAGGACTCAAGACAGGCCGTAGACACTATAAATATAAAATTGAAACCAAATTCTGTTCCGCCTACAATAGACCCAAACTCTGTTTCCTAGTTTTATTTTCGAATTTGATCAACTATAACGCAATAATTCAGTGCAAACGATGATCTGTGAACTTTAAATGAGCAGTCGATGAGGTCTGAAGCCAGTACTGCAAGTTAAAGAAAATTTAAAGAACATCTGTTACGAAGTCTAGAGAGAAAAAAATACAAACATTCTTTTTTAAAAGCAAACATGATGCAATTAGGCTTTAGACTAATTTTTTTAAATGTGAAAATTTGTGAAAATTTATCAATTTAGCTGTGCGAAAAAATCGGGAAAAGTCTCTAAAAGCATGGCTGTGTAAAAAAAAGTAGCATACATGAACCCATGGAATCTGGGTAAGAGTCAGGGTCACGCTGCGTGAGGCGGGCTCAAGCCACACCACGCTGAATGAGATATTAACCGCTTTTTAAAGGTTTTGTCGTTGTGGACAATTAAAGCAGAAGGATTAGTGAAATTTGGTTAAATATTGAAAGCGCTACAAGAATCCAGTAAAAAAAAAATACAAAACACGAACCAATCGAGTCTGTAGACGGGTCAGGGCCGTGCTGGTTGACGCCGGGCCAATCCGTCTCACGCTGAATGAGACATTAACTGCTTGCTATTTACTCTGTGCCTCTCCGAGACATAAAATGACAAAGACGGCAGGCGGAAGGTTTGGCCTTCGTCGTACAAAGGCGTATTTCTTTATTTCCGGTGCATATATTCATATGTAAGTGCGTGGAAATCCGGGTCGGGTGAGGCGCTGGTTGAGTGAGCGAAGCAAACGAAAATAGGCGTTTGTTATATAGCCAGTGTGCGCAAAAGACACAGACAGGACACACGCCTTTCGTAGCAAACACATTAGGAAGCAAGCCGTCCCAAAGTTGCAAACGGTGCATCAGGCTTGAGTCCTGCAGTTATTTATGATCGGCTACGTCTTCCTGGATGGGGTGGCTTTAATCGATGGCCGCCATTGCTTTTGTAATCATCTTGGATATCAACAAGGCACTCTGCTACCAAAAAACATACAATTGATTGCCTGTGTCGTTCTGGGGCGAAGTCAAGATAGGCCGCGGACACTTTAGTGAATTGTTTAAAAGGCAGTAGAGTGACACACTTTGCCAACAGCGGCATCCAGTGGCAAAAAACGATACTAAAATTGGCAATTTTTTTTAACTATGTAAAATACTGTATGCAACCTATTTTAGTTGTTCTTTTTATATTCACGAGAGTTAAAAGAAAAAAAAACACCGTATTATTGTAATAAACAACTGTAAAACACTTTACTTTCCCATTCACATTCTAAATGTTGAAGGTGAAGATCCAAATGCGGTTCTGACTGTGCCTGGTCACAGCCACCTACAGTAAAGGCCGGATCAGCTTTGCCTACCACAATGCCCCGCTAGAAGGCGCGACAAATACTGAGTTGCCAAGTGGCGCCATCGGTTGACAGAATTTGGAACCCTTGTCGGTTAGTTTGAAATTTCGCTGCTTGGTGTAGAGATGGGAGCACCTAGCAAACTTGCGCTTCCTTCTATATCAATGGTTGATTTTACGCGCCTAATTTGTCTTGATCTGATCCGGCCTTTACTGTAGGTGGCTGTGGCCTGGTGCTAATTTATTTTCCGGGGCGTGAGTGACGCATGCGCGTCGCTTCAGAATAGGAACCCGTAACCTTTCACCCAAAATGTGTACGGATTGTTGTTGTATTCGCCATGTAGAAGCCCCATAATTCGTCACTCGTATACGTACGTATATTTTGGTTACCTTCGTCGACACAGTCCGTATGGAAATTTCTAATAAAAACGTTTTTTTTTTATGTAGATTGTTTTCGACGACCACCGAAAAGCGACAGGAGTCGAGTACCACCGAGACAACCGGAAGTGCGTTGTTAAAGCCCGGAAGGAAGTGATTTTGTCGGCGGGAGCGCTGCGGTCGCCGCAAATCCTAATTTTATCGGGAATTGGAGAGAAAAAACAGCTAAAGAAATTGAATGTAAGTGGAAACCTTTGCATACAGCGTATAAAATCGTCTCAAATTTTATAAAGTCTCAAGTGAAAAACCGTGAAGTATTGGTCGATGTACTGGTTGGCTGAATTCATCCACTGACTTCAAGGAGTTAATTTTTAAAAAATATGATGCAAATACGTCTTTTAGGGTTCGTTTTGTGAACCGTCTTATAGTTGTACGTTAAAATGACATATCTTCTAAAGTTATCACTAATTTCGAGTACGCTGCAGAAATAGCTTTTGCAACATTTATACAGGTTAGAGTGAATGTAGCAAACCTTTTGTGGCGAAAGGACAAAAAAGGGGAAAAAAAGAATGTTGTCAAACTGAGCTATACAGGAAAGACAACCGGGAGGAATGTACCTTTAAGTTCTGAATAATTTCCATGAAAAATTATTAATGTCTGATTAATTTTGTTATTTTTGTGAGTCAAAATTCCCGAAACTCCACTTCTAACTGTATTGATTCGTAAATAAAGCGTAGAATGCAAGTGACAAATTTTTTATTAACTGTGCGACGGGTGCTAAAGTTATAATGGATACAGACGCACAGACAACAGTGGCACATTCAAAAATGAAGGGACCGGGATGGGATAAAATGACATGTTAGAAGTGGAGTTTCGGGAATTTTGACTCA
>JAHWFP010222987.1:48455-63758 GCA_023313725.1 Lithobius niger | reverse complement strand
AAGCGAACACCCATACCCAGTACCTCCTCTGCAAACGAATAAAGAGTTAATTCAGTTATATTAAATATCGACAAGATAGAATATGATTTTATTAACGCTCTTAGTCTTATCAAAGGTTCGATAGTTTACCAGAGTTTGAACTGAAAGAGCAAAATGAATGACAAGCTACATTTTGAAACGAGAGAGGACACGGTTAGGAAATTAGATTGTGTAGTGGCTCTTTTTCCTTACCTGGGTTGATACGACTGAAGAGAAACGTTTCATTGAATTGCGGGCCATCGCCCTGACGTATCTTGGTCTTGTGCTTTTGCTTCTTACTTGGCAGAAGTAACAAACGGACCTATGCCAACAACAAATTGAAAAAGTTATATTCATCAAACGACTGGTTCACTAAAATCGCAGTTAATTGTACCATAGATTAGAAAGTAACCTATCGCAACTTACCTCTTCCTAGCCCGTGCGGTGCCATGGTGTTAGTTGAGGCTACTAATATACTTCTGCAGAATGCTAATCCTTATCAGAGGTGTTAGTAGCCGTAACTACCGGCAGGGCCCCCGCGTAAGCTTGGAAGTGGTAAGCTACGATGTCTGGTTAACTTTCTAATCTGTGGCAGTACCACTTAAAGGTTTAATGAAGGTTTTCCTGTTATTTAAAACTGTCACGGAAGTAAGATGCACGTACAATATTATTCTGACTGTCTGAAGCCGATTTACACTGACCCTACAGTGCGCACTAGAGCAGCCTTCACATAGATTCTGGACCAGCTGTCGTGGCTGCAGACTCGTGTAGTACACATTGTACTATTGGCTCACATCGACGTCACAGTGTAGAACTTTCGAGGCGACACACCAAACGGCTCTGCTCTTGGTACTGTGCGTGAATCTAATTTGTGTGACGGTCACACCAGTAATCTCGCTCGCACACGCAGAAAACGTTGAGCTCAGTCTCTAGTCAGTACAAAGTCTATGTGGAGATGGCACCCACAACACATTGTACTCTCAGTGCACATCGTTTTCATGTAGAACTTTTCGAGACCTGTATGTGTATCTAATTCATAATGATGTGTACTGTCGCTGCCCATCGTCTCCAGAGTGTAGAACTTTAGAGACGGAAAATCAAACGGTTCCTTCTTAGAACTGTATGTGAATCTAACTTTTGGGACGGTCACACTAACAGGAAAACCTTAGGCCCAGTCTGTAGCTCAAGTCTCCAGCCAGTACACAGTTTATGTGTAGACGGTGTTAGGACACATTGTACTTTCCGTGCACATCGTTTTCATGGAGAACATTTCGGGGTGGAAAGTCAAACGGCTCTGCCTTTGAACTGTACGTGCATCTAAAACACAGTGATGTGTACTGTAACTGCACATCGTCTTCACAGTGCAGAACTTTCGAAACGGCAAACCAAATGGTATTGTCTTAAAACTGTATCTAACGTTTGTGACAGTCACACTAGCAGGTAAACCTTGACCTCAGCCTCTACTCAGTCTTCATCCAGTAGACAATCTATGTGGACACGGCGTTAGTACACATTGTACTGTCAGTGCACATCGTTATCAGTGCAGAATTTTTCGAGGTGGAAAGTCAAACGGATCTTTCCTAGAACTGTGTCTGCGTCTGATACACAATATTGTCACTGCATCTAATGCAATATAGTTCACTGCTATTGTCTCCGAGTGTAGAACTTTCGGGATGGCAAGCCAAACAACTGTGTCCTAGAATACGTGTGTGTAAGACGTCCGTGTTAACGTAATGCAGGATGTTCGGCACGCGTGCAACTTACGACAACACTGATGTCAACAACCATACAATTCACTTACTTGTTTATTATGTAGCTACTGCAACTGTGCAAACTAGCAACCAAGTTTTATTTTGTCATAGTAACCAATAACATTCTAATATTTTTAGTAACAGTCATAAGTCATTGATTATACAACATGGCCGGGCCTGGAGTAAAAACTAGCATGCCCGACTAGATCACACAATTTATCTACCGAAAGAGCAACTGTTGCGATTGATTTGTCCTGTTGCCGCTCTCTGTTAGCTGAGGGCATACTTAAAGCCTACAAGAATGCCGACTAAAAAGCTGCGGCTCTTTCTCTTGAAACACTTTCTAGATTGACGAACGTGTCGCCATTCGTTCCACGTTTGCCGTGGTGTCCTCGTGAGTTAGCCACTGACGAACAAGAATAGCACACCTTTGGCCGTATTGACTAGCCCAGCCACGTGATACGAACGTCACAGCCATAAGCGGAGGCGCGTGGTATAATATATGTTACCAGATTCTGGAGACTTTCCATCGGTGTAGTGCCACTTTAGGCCTAACCAGACGGAAGAAAATGCATGGCCAGATTTATGCTCCTGCCGCCTCAAATAAAATGAGTAGCTAAATGAGTAGCCGTGAGCGTGTGAAACTAAGCAACGCTCATTACCAAAAAATAGAGCGAAGCAAGGGAAGAAAGGGCCACGGTCCAATATAAGCAAATCCCTAAAATTTTGTAATTTAAGTTCAAAGGCCAACAGAAATAGGTTCTTTATCCTTGCCCTACCAGTTTTCCATGGATCGCAAACGAATCTACAAATTAAGAAAGGTGCTGGTTGAGGGGGGGGGGGGAGGGTGCGGGAGCCGAAATTAAACATTCCTAAGAGTCTATTGTGTGCGCGGTGTATCTTGAGTCCTGCAAGTATTTTGTGAGCGGCTACGTCTTCCTGGATGGGTTGGCTTTAATCGATGGCCGCCATTGTTTTTGTAACCATCTTGGATATCAACAAGGCACTCTGCTACTGAAAACGTACAATCAATCGATTATCTGTGGAGAACTCAAGGTAGGCCGCGGACACTATAGGGGAGGGTACGTTTTGGGGGCATTGAAGGGCGGCGTTGACTCAACTACGAGCTTATCTGTGGCTGAGTGAAAACTTAAAAAATTATTTAAAAATAATTGTAAGGCAAATAAAAATGTATCAAGTAAATCTACGTAAAATTAAAATTATTGTTTTGAAAAATCACCATTAGCTGGGAATAGATGTCGCGACCTATGTACGAAAACCGTGTTCTATGGGCTGTATGTGCTGATGACCATTCCGTCGCTTAGCAACGCTCTCGGCACGTCGCGTCGTGCGGCCATATTGTTTACCCTCCTAAAAATCGTTATAGATCGGGCTGGACGGTTTACTATAGTCATGCATATAAGTATATAAAAAAAAAAACCTTTCAAGTCAGACGTGTATTCAGATGTTCTTCGTCACTACTAATAATTGCGAAGATCATTTCCTGCACGAGTCTCCGTCTCCAGACGACAATGCGATGGTATTTTAGAGAAAGCACTGCTGGTACGAAGTCTTTCAAACGTAAATGATGGTGTTTAAAGTCTTGAAAAATTCAGGAGCAAGCAGACAAGTGTTTTTTTTTTCCTGGTAGTCATTTTTTTTTTTTGAACGCGTTCCAAAATGAATAGATGCATAGAATGTAACGGGCGAGGACGAAAGAGAAACGGCAACAGAAGAATTCACAGACCGTTTTCCAGACGGCATTTCGTAGGTTATTCAACTTCTGCAGATAAAAAGTTTCTTAAAGGGTTCCAACAACCCGATCCTACACTCGCTTTGTTGAAATCGCTTTAACGTCTTATCAAAGACTGCTTAGCAAAGATTGATTATGGAAGAGAGGAAGCCGGCTACAAATCAATCTCACAGCAAGCGGTCTCAAATACCGCCTTGTCGCCAAGCTGGCATTCAGAAATCAGCGTTGCAACAGACTTCACTCAAATCCACAAATCTTCATTCCCCGAAAGAAAGGCACAGCAAAAACAAAGCTCGGCCACACAAATGCTGACACAAACACATTTTTTGTTAAATTGTCAAAAGTTTCCAGATCTTACCATACATGAAGTGGAAATGAAGATAGAAAACAAAAAAAAATAAACACCAGCAAAAAACAGTCAACTTACCATGTCCCTAAATCATCAATCAGTCCAACTAAATCTCCGCACCATCCCAACTATACGTCTGGTTTACAAAACAAAACAAACTGCAGATTGTTCCTGGCAACACTTCTACAACTGGATTTTCTTTGGGCACACTAAATTGAAGCTAAGAAAATGCTTTATCTTCGAAGTCCGACTGCAACAGGAACAGACTTAAAAGGGCAAATCGCAATGAGTGCTCATGCTTGAACCTCCCGAGCCAACTTGTTCAACAATTAGACAAAAAAAAAAAATGGAGGGGTTGTAGTTGTTGTTTGTTTTTAGAGAGCACGAACCCAAACTGGATTATCTGCCCCCACGACGACGAGAGGGGCAATGGAGAGGTAGAAAAGATTGGAACAAACTCGGTAAAACAATACCACAACTGCATCACTCAGCAACTCTTGGGGCACGTTTGTGCAGCGACTCACGTTTGTATTCTCGTAACTAGAACTTAATCGCGATGGGCAAAGGGGTGGTGGCAAAGGTGTCGTTGCTAGGGCAATAACGCTCCCTGGATTAGCTAAATCCGACATCGTTAGAGCGAATACTTGCAGTCTTATAATCCGTGACAATTGATAAAGAATTCCTCCTGACGACACAATTTTTCAAGTCGCTCCCGAGCTCGCATTATTGACGTTTTCGTTGCGAAGCCGACAGAGCTAAAACCGCCGTCGCGTTGGAATTTCGGAAGATTTCTAGCTTCTAGCAGCGAGAATGCAAAGGCGAGACGTTGCTTAAACGCGCCCTTGCCGTGGGTTTCTTTTTCTCGCTGCACTAAAGCGCTAAATGGCTAATATGTTTCCCTTTAATTCAGCTGCATGAATTGGACGTGTCTCTTTGTCTTCTTTCGTGCAGCGCTAGATGCATCACGCTAAACGAGAGAAATACACGCATCCATTTCACGCAGCTGAACTGAAGAAAAAAGTTTAAAAAACCACTTAAATAAGAATTTTATGGCTATATTTTACTAGCGTTACTTGGCAGCAGCTTGTGGGTTCCAGCATCGGGTGTCACAGTGCAACTGCTCAACGGAACGCCATCCATCGCTTGGCTATACCCAAGTCACGGGATTGCTTTGGCACGCCCACATCGTATCGTAGGACAAACAACATCATTTGAACAACAACGTGCTTTGGTATATGTATAGCCTACCGAAGTTGTGCAACTAACTCTTCCACTGTTGCAACCGTGTTGATACCAAAGAAAATATTTTGCCGTTCTCATACCATGACCACAAAGGCCAAACCTGACCGGCTGTTCGCGGCTGTGCGCCATCACAAGACGGTTTACCAAACACGTCAAAATTGGTCAATAATACGACACACTCACTACTTGAGTGCAGCAATTTCGACCTTGTAGGAAAGTATATCGTTTCGCACGACATTTTCTTCTGTCTGGTTAGGCCTTAAAGTGGCACTACACGGATTGAAAGTCTCGAGAATCTGGTAACATCTATACCACGCGCCTCCGCTGATGGCTGTGACGTTCGTATCACGTGGCTGGGCTAGTTCATTCAGACGCTATTCTCGTTCGTCGGCAGTGGCGTAACTAGGGTTTTATAGTGAGGGGGCAACACTAGGCATTTAGCCGAATGGTGTGGAGGGAGAACCGAATAAGAGCCCCAGAAGCTGATGCATTTTTGCTATTTTTCGTTATTTTCTGGCCTTGTAAAGTGCCGTTGGAAACATTTTTATAAAAAAAAAGTTTCGCTGACTGCATTATACGCATAAAAAATGTTGTAATGTAAATCTTTCAGTTTTTCATACTAGATACTTATTTTTTAAACACTGATACTTTCTTAGAAATGTTGGAAATTTTAAGCAAAATATGGAGTTAGTAATTCTTACTGTTTATCTTTATGATTTTCGTATTTCTCCATTTGTTACCTGGTTACTTTAGTGATTTAAAGGAGAAACAGTAGAAATATAAATTAGCTAAGATGAAAGTTACGTCTTTGACCTCAAAATGCAGCCTTCTAACGGCAAATAATTTTTCAGCTAGGAAAAAAGTGACTTGGCCAATTTGCCGAATAAGCTTTCAAAATCTCACAGAGGGGGCGAATCGCCCCTTTGCCCCTCCACTAGTTACGCCAATGTTCGTCAGTTGCTAACTCACGATGACACCACGGCAAACATCCGTGCCTCGTGGTATAGTGCTTTCTACTACCTAGCCCTTGCTTGCAACGAGCGAAGGAATGCACAACGGCATTTCTTTTAATGAAACAAACAAGCCATAACCTATATAATTCTTGAGGGCAAATTTGGTACGTCCTCGTGCACCTGGGAACAAGCCGCAAAAGTTAACAATATAAATGCCACTGGATAGCGCCATGGCATTTTCGTTCGCTTTTCAATAGGTGATAGTGCTACTTTAACGCAATTACTGCCGCAACTGCATCACTGCAGCAACAAAATAGGTGCTTGCTCGGCTGCAAAAACAAGACGGCCGCTTCTCCCTGATAAAAACCTTCACCCTCTACTACAAAAAAAAAAGCGCGGTCAAGCTTTTTGGGGTTACGATGTGTTTAACCTTGGAGTAATTACCTCCCTTCGTTACGGGAGGCACTAGTTCGAAACTAAAGTAACAAGAAGTGGCCGACCATACCGCTGAATGATTGCGATGTCTTCAGCAAATCTGGTGGTCTAGCTGGTACAAGTGCGAGCAAGAGGTACACATTCATGTGTTATGATCACGGTATCTGACGGCAAAGGGCGTATTAACTTTCGCGTTAGCACTGCCACAGCAATGGAAGAGTTGTATGACTACGGAGCCTGTACTTACGCACGTCGTTGTTGGAACGATGTTGTTTGCCCTCATTGGTGGTCGAGTCAAAGCAATCACGTGATCTACGTGCCCAAGCGATGGCCTGACCTTTGAGCATTTGCACAACGACTCGCCCTTCCATTCTCGCAGCTAGAAGCTAGAAATCCTCTGAAATTCCAACATGGCGGTGGTTAAATAAATAAATACGGATGCAAACCTATTTACGTTGCCTTTTGGACTTAAATGTCAGACTGCCTGAGCGGGGAATCGAACCCACGACCTTTGAAATCAAAGGCTGTAGTCTTAACCGCTCAGCCATACTGACATGGCCAAAAGAAAACGTCCATACGAAGCATTTAACACGCATGTATGTATGCGTGTTAAATGCTTCCTATGGACGTTTCCCTTTGGACCATGTCAGTATGGCTGAGCGGTTAGGACTCCGGCCTTTGATTTCAAAGGTCGTGGGTTCGATTACTCGCTCAGGCAGTCCGACATTTAAGTTCAAAAGGCAACGTAAATAGGTTTGCATCCGTATTTATTTATTTATCACTTATCGAACCCAATTGGCTTTCTGTCCCGTTTATTAGCTCTGCTAGACGCTCTCAAGGAAAACAGTGAATAACGCGAGTTCAGAAGTGACTGGGGCATATTCCTTCAGCCGTTGGTCTCAAAGGTCAACGGAGCAATTCCCGCTCGGGCAGCCTTGACATTTTAAGTCCAAAAGGCAGCGGAAAGAGGTTTATGTCTATATTTATTTCAGCCACAAAGTCACCAACGACAGCCAGGAGTGGCATCATCCGTCGGCAAAAATTGAATGGGTTTGTAGCGTATCATGGCACTTACGTGGGGCTTTGCTGAGCAATGCAGTTACAGAATTGTTGTACGGACGGTAAGTCAATTGTTTCCAACGATCTTTTTGAGTCTAATTTTCGATTAGGTGGTCCATCGGCTGCAAAAGCAAGTATTTATGACCGTACCAAACTTTCCTTTTTAAACAAACATCCTCTTAGTTATGACCTAGTTTATGAAAACACTGCATTTCCTACACAATCCCGCTCTCAAAAATCAATTGTAAATGAATCCGCCTGTAAACAGAATCTGGTTCTACTACAGCTTCGGCCGGACAATGTGTTATACAATATGGCCACCAAGAGCACCGATGCGTGGCTGTTTCAACTGTTGCCAATGGCTGTCGGTGGAGGGCGTTATTAACAGCCCAAAAATGAAAGTATATGTATTTGACATTAACACTTCGTGAGTGGCACTGTATCAACTGAAAGTTACTTAAAATTGGATTTAAAGCTAACAAAAAGATGTCATGTAGAGCTACGTAAAATTAAAATTATTATTTTTGAAAACTGCCACTACTTGTCGGTGCTGCGTTCTTTCCCCAAAAACAATGCTTTAGCGGAACTGACTAACACACATTCGCCGCTGAAGGTTTTTAGTTAACGTCGTTTCATGGTGGCCATATTGTTAGCCTACCCAATACCGTTACAGGCCTGGTCGGGTAAGTCAGTGGAAAGTAGTCAACTACTGTGTGCACGGCGTATCTTGAGTACTGCAAGTATTTTATGAGCGGCTACGTATTCTTGGAGAGGGGGCTTTAATCGACGGCCGCCATTGTTTTTTTTAAAAACCATTTTGGATATCAACAAGGCACTCTGCTACCAAACACGTACAATCGATTATCTGTGTTCGTTCTGCGGCGAACTCAAGATAAGCCGCGGACACTTTACAACCCATTTTGTTGCTTCAAAATCTCCAAAAAATGTTGAGCAGTTTATTTGCAGAGCTACAATTACTTTGATGATTTAGTTTTTTTTGACCAAAAAATGTGTAGAAAAAATATTTTATGAGTGCGCATGCTTTACAGCAAATTATGACAATTCGTTCGTTCTCACCTGTACATTGTTAGCTCCCCCTCTTTCTCTGCTTGGTATGTCCCTGGCTTGAAGAACCCGGATGGTCACTTTCCTGGTGGGAGCGTCGTAGGCGAAGGCGGCTTCCAGATTACCACATTTGGAAATGAGTTGGTGTTCGTGCAGCTCCCCATATCCGCTCTGGAGATCACTCACGTCAAACAGATGTTCCTGAAACGCAGAGTAGGCCTATACAGAAACGGGGAAGAAGCATGCAAACAGACAAAAAAGTGCTCCGTGAGTGCGATTCACATGTGCATTTGCATTTGAGTGTCACACAGAAAAACATCAAGAGTGAGTTGAGTGATACACGAGTGACAGGTTATTCCACCACCACTGACCAAGTTTTCAATAAGAACAAAGAAGGCAACATTGCGCACTGCCAATAATTTACTACTTAAGATTAGTTTTAGGCATTTTTTTGCAAGGTTAAAAGAGTGTTAATGATTCATATCTTGAAGACCGTCTTCCATCATTTCTGCCTCCACCGGTTCAACATGGGCATGAATGAATCGTTGGAGACATGAGAATTTACGATTGTAAACAACCTTTGACCATGAAAATTCCAAAATGGTTCATGCTTTGAAAAGTCATCACGCACTGTAAGCCACACCAAACAACGCATAAACTCTATTCTGCAAATTTTTTACAAACCATCTCCGTTTATCGAAAATTTGCAGAATATAAAGGAGGAGAATAGCAGGAAATATAGTGGAGATGAAAATTTGCAGAATATAGAGGAGAAACAACGCACAATTTTGAAATTGTGCGTTGTTTGGTGTGGTTTACAGTGCATCTTTTAACTGTATTGACCATGAGAGAAACGCCTAAATCTAACCATACATCACCACATTAATATACACGTTAACCATTAAATTTAAACTGATAATATTTTGTTCCTTGGAGCAGATGCAGCTCCATGGTTTTAGCAACGGAAAAATAACAAAATAATAACAAATTAGCCGCATAGCATAAAGTTTTTCCCATGCTGACTGGATTGAAGAGAGAGTGAAAATACACACTGCTTGGATTGTGAGTGAATGAACACACACACTGATTGGATTAATCAGTGGGTAAAAATACACGTTGACTGGGTTGATAATGAGTTTTAAAAAAACATTCTGACGAACGATGTTTTCAATGAAAATATATGCTGATTGAATTGAGGAGTGAATGAAAATACACTGATTGAATTGTTGAGTGAATGAAAATATGAAAATACGTTGATTACTGACAAATAAGTGAAAGTAGATTGGATTGATGAGTGAGTGAAAATACACATTGATTAATGATTCGAATAAAAATACATCTTGATTGGATTGATAATTCAGTGAAAATACACACCGATTGGATTGATGAGAGTAAAAACACAAGTTCGTTGGAATGATGATTAAATAAAAATGGACACCTATTAGATTGATGAGCGAGTGAAATACACACTGATTGGATTAACGAGTAAATGAAAGTACACACTTATTGGATTGATGAGTGAATGAAAGTACACACTTATTGGATTGATGAGTGAGGGGAAGATACACTGTTAGGATTGATGACTTAGTGAAAACAACTACACCAATATATATTAATCAATACTGAATAAAAGCCAATACGAGAAAAAAAGGCACACAAACAAATAGTATAAACTCTCTGCTAGACATGGTTCTTTTTCTTCCATCACCTTAACTTGCATTAGCAAGTATTTAATAAATAATCTTTTGCTAAGACTTAGAAAGCAGATTGGATTGATGAGTGAGTGAAAATACACATTGATTAATGATTCGAATAAAAATACATCTTGATTGGATTGATAATTCAGTGAAAATACACACCGATTGGATTGATGAGAGTAAAAACACAAGTTCGTTGGAATGATGAATAAATAAAAATGGACACCTATTAGATTGATGAGCGAGTGAAATACACACTGATTGGATTGATGAGTGAATGAAAGTATACACTGTTAGGATTGATGACTTAGTGAAAACAACTACACCAATGATATTAATCAATACTGAATAAAAGCCAATAAGAGAAAAAAGGCACACAAACAAATAGTATAAACTCTGCTAGACATGGTACTTTTTTTTTCATCACCTTAACTTGCATTAGCAAGTATTTGATAAATAATGTTTTGCTACCTAAGACTTAGACTAAGAGATTTAGCATGGTTATGCAGAAGTATCCCACCAAATCTTAGCCAATCGCTAGGCTATCACAGTAGCAAGGCAGTATTTGATACCACGTTACTAACGAAGAATTCCATCAGCTTTTACTAACGGTGTAGATTTTTCAGTGCTTGATTAGTGAACTAATTATACTTTTTACTGGGGGGTACGGAAAGAAGCGACAGTGAGAATGTGGTGTGATTGCAAGAAACGAGGTGTTCAACATGCAATGGATGCTATGTCAAACTTCTCATTTTCTACTGTAGCTACTCTAGTAACCACTTCAAGCACTAGCACGAGACAGATCCACTAAACAAATGCACAAATACAAGCATACATTTACTTGAACAGGTAACTATTGAGATAGTAGGAAATTACGCACTAGTAAAACTTAGTACTGAAAAACTATGGATATAAAAATCAACCTGATTATAGTTGATGTGCCCGGGTGACTAAGTGGTCACCAGCAAGGAATAAATTAGGGATAGTCCGATATTGATATCGGTATCGGTATAATCTGTATTTATCGTTTTTTTTCCATATCGGTATCGGACCTCTGTAGGGCTACCGATACAGATATTCGTTACGACAAGAAACAAAACCGTCTTCCCTACAAAACGTGATACCTAGCGCGGCAAAAGCAACAACCAAGTGAGAAAAGCAAAGCCATTTGCTCAGTTTGTAATGAAAATGTACCACATGATAGTTCCGACGCTCATAAGTTTTACATCGAATAAGAGTAAAAATACTGTCATTGCTGCACAGAACTTCTTGGATAATCTCAGTAGTTGAAACCCAAAACAAGAAACCGAAGTTGTAATTGTATGGAAATTAAACTTTTAGTGGTGTTTTCTCTTTTATTATCATCGGTATCGGATAAGATCGGATCGGATCGGTTTACCCTTCATCGGTATCAGATTGGATCGGTAAAAAGTCATATCGGCCGATCCCTAGAATACATATCGCTCATTAATAACGCGGGTTCCAGACTACTGAACCCTTTAAAAGTACTAGGAATGGCATGATACAGATTTTTTTAATTCCGATAAAAAAAAAATTTTTTATTATCAAGATAATCGATAATATCTCGATAAAACAAATTTTGAGGCTGGAATAACCATCTTAATTTTGTTAATTAAAAAAAAACCCTTGGCTGAAGCCTAGAATGTGCAATTTTCTTGAATGTGAATTATGCGGCACTCGCAATTTGGCGAGTAGACATGAAAATGCACGTGCCATTCGTCTATTACTTTCACCAAGTAGAAACATCTTAGCAGTTGTGCTGTTGCTTATAGCTTCAATACTGTCGGCATTAAACTAACTCTCCAATCATCTAAAATGGCTAGCAACAGCATGGCACAAATGGTTGGAGAGCCCACGTATTTCCACACGCAATGCCGCAAACCGCTTGCTTCCAGCTATTACAGTTTCCGAGATACGACAATTTAAGCATCGGGGGTCTGTATGATAATTCGATAAATCAGAAAAGGTGCGATACGATAACCGATAAAATTTCGTATTACGATATTATAGAATTATCGATTTCGTCCCATCCCTAAAAAGTACTAATAACAAAAAGGTTCAAAGGTCAGCAACTCAAGGCATAAACAAGTATTCAACTTCTTGCTGATGTCCCCCATTCGTCTCCTGGGAGACTATCAACTTTGAACTCGCCCAGCAACTACTAATTAGAGCCCACATGATTAGCCACATCGTTAAGACATCGAATAGCACGTCTGTGGAAGAAAAATTATACAGACGCTAAAAAGCTAATTCTTTTTAGCTTTTTCAAGGTGGTAACAGTAAATTACCGAGTCTTCAGTCTAAACGTAAAAAAATGCATCATGTTTAGAAACATTGTTACCGTCACGATTTCATGAAGCCCAGTGGAGCTCTATTGACTTTCTCCTGTTATTATTGATTGTCTAGGAACTTCCAGGATTAACTAATTACAACCCATATCAGATTAACCACATCAGTACGACATCGAAAAGCACACGGAAAAAATCGTTTCTTTTTAGCTATTCAAGGGAGCATATAATAAATGACCGAGTGACTATTAAAAAATCAGTCTCAGAGGCTAAAAAAAAAATAAATCAGGTTGAGAAACACTGTCACACGATTCCATGAAGCCCGATGGCGCTCTGTTGACCTCGTTATATTATTGATTGTCTAAGAAATACAGCTTCAAAAAAACCCTTTTTTCAGCGTAAATACGTTGCTGACATACTAGTCGGTGTTGCATAGTTTACCACCAATATGTCAACAGCATCGGTTGACAGTTAACTTGCTTGTGTAAAGGTTTTTCAATGAAAGCTGTTATTACCAAGTGAGATCAAAACTATGAATTCCAGAACTCAGTGGCGTGAACAGGAGGGGGCATGAGGGGGGGGGGGGGGAACTGTTCTGCCCTTTTCGGAAAAAAATGCCCTTTTTGTAACAGAAAATATGCTGCAGTTTTTTTTTTGAACTGATAAACGCTGGTGCTACAGCCCGAGAAAAGGCCTAGAGGCTTAAAAAGGGCAAAACGAAGGCCAGGAGGGGCAGAAAGGGTAAAAACGAGAGGGAAGCTAAAAAAAAAGGGTAAAAAAAAAGTCTGACGAGTCAAAAAAAGGTCCCCAGAAAAAGAAACCTCATCCTGCGCTCTCAGTGGTCTGTGCACGCTACTGCAGTAGAACTGGTCAACAAATGTTTTGACATGTAGTACATTTCCTGCGTTATGTCACCATTATTCAGCCAAACATGTAACACAATTTGTGTGTAGCTAGCCACAGGACCAATATATTGTGGTAAACAAGAATGTTCCATTGCACGATATCTTTACACCAGCATTGCTATTCAGTATACGCTACAGATCCCAATGAAAGAAGCATTTTACTATAGTCGATCAAACGGCTTCATTTGTATAACTTTATGCAAGGCACACATTTAATTAAATTATATTTTACGAGTTTTAGCAACAACAAAAAAAGAACAATACGAACCTTCTTCAACACAGTCGTGACCAGTAACGAGGCACTTTCGGGCGAATTCCGGCTTAATTCACCTAATTTTTGAGAAGATTCGCCCAATCCCAGAATATTCATATTCCGGAAAATTTCCAAAATTTCACCATAAATTTAGATGAACTGTGGAATCGGGATAGCATTTCCCCGAAACTGGAATGTACTGTTCGTCATTTGGCCCTGATGATACCTCCCTCTATACTAGAATAGCAGCAATTTGAGTTTTCATTCGAAATTACTGGTAAGAAAGGCGCTTATGCTGATTCTTATACCATTAGCTGGGGTAATTAGCCGCTGCCTTTACTCCTTCCTTGGTCTGACGACCATGCATGCACTATTCCCAGTGACTAAACATGTTACCAACGTGTATGGTATAGGGATTATCGAACGAACTGGGTTTATTCAATTGAATTAAAGCCATGTTGACTTTGGACCGCTTTCCATATGCTGCTCTCTGAACTCACAGTCACGCACATCGTTCTAGACTTCCTCACAGACCACCGTGACCGTCATTTGTCGTTTGCGGAGGCAGGGATGAGTCAAATACGACCGATCGAAAACATCATAATTTTGCGTAACATTCTAATTTTTGTTTTCTAATTATCTGAAAACTGTGCTCACGGCTCTCCAACGCTCACGTATACGATTTAAAGGTGAAGTGGCCCAAGAATAGGACGACACGGAGCAGTGAGCACAAAAATGAGGTTAAAACACAAAAGTTTTTTTATTATTATTTTGGGCGTTTTACAGTTTTTTTTTTAAGGTTTCGTTCGCTCTTACAGTGGTTTCGCTTACTTTCATTTTGGTTTCGTTTTGTTTAAAATTGCTTTCGTTTCTTTTAAGTTAGTTCAGTAGATAGCTAATTTTACAAATCTAAGTCTAAATCTAAATTTTACAAAATTAAACGGAAATACTAAATGTAATTTGCAGTAAATAAATTGAGATATAGGTTTAAAAACGTATTAAATTAATGACTTGACTACACACAGTAATACCGATAATATCCACAAATTGCTATGACGTTTTAAAAGAGCAATGTGGTGAGAATCATCAGCGCATTTACTGTCTGCAATATGTTAGAGCACTTAAGATTTACTACAAATAAATAAAAAAAATAAGTTAAGTGCTCGAACATATTATAGACAGGAAATAACTGATGATTCTCACCACAGTGGTTTTTTTTTAATGTTGTAGCCATAGCAATATGTGGATATTACCACGTAAGTCATTAATTTAATAAGTTTTTTTTAAAACCTAAACCTTATTTTATTTACCGTCAGAAAGTATTCTCCGTTTAATTTTCTTCGACTTTAAGAATTGTAAAATTGTCTGTCAACTAAAGCAAACTGAAAAGAAACGAAAGCAAACTGAAAAGAAACGAAAGCAAACTGAAAAGAAACGAAAGTAAACTGAAAAGAAACGAAAGCAAACTGAAAAGAAACGAAAGCAAACTGAAAAGAAACCAATGCAAACTGAAA
>JAHWFP010222987.1:7792-20118 GCA_023313725.1 Lithobius niger | reverse complement strand
CCCCCCCCCCCCCCCCCGCCACAATCCTACATTTCATGGATAAAGATCACTGACCAAATTCAAGCGATACGTTATGAGTCTTCACTGCATTTGTCCCTTCCAAATAAATTTTTTTCACCCATTTTTCCCCCCTTTTTGTTACACACAAAAAAATTCATGTTTTTGTTTAGAGGCCGTCTCATGCCTAAATTCAACAACGGTACATAAAATGGAGCAGCCAGGCAGAGTTAAAAGTAGAAAATTTAATCAGCGCACACACACGATAATTAGCTTTTTGCGGATGTTCATCTTTCCACTTTTTTTCTACCTAGCTACATACGGTTCTTATACTAAACCCGCATTTACCGAACGCGTCAGTCGTCATGGCAACGGGTCTAATTTATGGCATTTCCCATAAGAGGGCTTGCATCCCACCCACGCCGTATTATGAATGACTTCTACGCATTTCAGTCTTAAGGAGAGAGAGAGAGACGGAGCTTTGTAAATGAAAGTTCGTAATTTCTTCGGAGAAAAGGTTGCTGCGTGAGCGCTCCGAGAAGATGAAAGCAACAACAAACGGTGGTGGAGCCAAGCTGCTGTCTGTGGTCATGGCCTCCATATTAACAAGTTTCAGAATAAATTATATTTATATTTTGCTGTTTGTCTTTCTCGCCCATATAGCTTTTACCTACTGAAACGAGCTTATTATTACAAACAAAAACGTCAAGTGTGCCGTAAAAAAAGGGGTTATATAATTGAATTTTCACTTGTTGAAACGTACACGGATAAAAATTGATGATTTTTAATTAAAATAATCAAATGTACAATTGAGAAAATTGCATCTGTTTAAGTGATGTTGTGCTTTACGTTTTAAATATATGATTCGTAAAGCACAACAGCACTTGCGGATGCAATTTTCTCAATTGTGCATTTTATTATTTCAATTAAAAATCATCAATTTTTATCCGTGTTCATTTCAACAAGTGAAAATTCAATCATATAACCCTTTTTTTACGGCACACTTGACGTTTTTGTTTGTAATCCGTGTACCTTGTGTACGACATAACACGTGCACGAAGAATGAATCTGGAGTTTGCTGAGTGGCATTGTTCCCTAAATCAATGGTTAACACAATGTAAAACAATCAAAATGATCGTTTAGGGTCCCGTAACTCCGGAATGGATCGACCAATCGAAAAAGTGGTCCCTGTAAGGTTGAAGCCCAGGGAAATTTCTGGCTGAGATCATGTTTCAGATTTTAGGTAGGTGCAGTAGTTTTTTATGAAACCGTGTCAGCCAAGAACAAGAACAACAACAACAACAACAACCAGAAGAGAACAGTTTTCAAATTTCCGTGTGGCTTCCTACGTTTACTCTTGCACGGAATTTCATAAAAGTTGGTGTAAAGTTGGGAAAAGTTTCTATCTACTACCTGGCCAAGTTTGGTTGAAATATATTGAATAGAAACGGAGAAATTATTAGTTTTAGTTGTGCTGGAGAGAGGACTTCAATCATGATATAAGTGAAACAACACAACGTCTATTTACCATGTTAGATTGTTGATAAGCAGTTTAAACTCCGAATTAAGAAGTAAATGACGTACTGTAGTGAAGCCAACTGCCGAGAAGTTGGCTTCACTACAGTGCAGGCATGTTCAGAGTTAGCTTTTAAACATCATCGTAACTATTTTATTTATTATCTGATTTTGAATCTGCCTTTTTTGTTGGTCGTATTGTGTCCTTGCGTCCAACTTTCTAATTTATTTTTTTGCCGCATCGTATCTGTTCGGAAGATAGCACGAGGATGACCTTGAAATATTAATTCAAGGACATTCCTTTTTTCTTGTGTAAACGTCCCCAATCACACCCATCATTACATTTCTATCATTATTATTCTCTCATTAGCCATTCTCAGGATGTCGGCTCGTAACACTTTAGTTGGATCAACCTATATAGGGTGGTCCACAAAAAACTGACGACCCAACATTTTTTAAGTCCAACGTTTTCTAGTTAGCACCCGTCAGTACCAGGATAGGACAGAAATCAAATCTTTCGAAACGGGAAGAATTCTGTCCTCTCCTGGTTCTGAAGGTTGCTAACTAGAAAAGTTGGCTTAAGAAAATGTGGGTCCTCAGTTTTATGTTTCAGACCTTTCAAAACCTCGACATCTCGTACCATCAGGAGTGACATGAAATGGAGTCTCCATGAAAATATTACCGCAGGTTCCATCTCTCGTCCATGGTCGCGACTCCACGCGGTCAAATTTGGAACGACTGATCCTAACTTTTCTCACGTTAAAAATACGCTATATAGCTTTTAACATAATAAATAGATATAGGAGGAAAAATACCACACCGGTAACGATTAATCCAGGCATGCGGCACCTTTTGCAACAGCGTTCCAAGAGCGTGAAGCGGCGAAGCAGATGGCAAGCCAAGCCCGAGTGAGGCAGATATCGCGTGTTTTGCCTCCCGACTCAATGCCAGTGCACACGCGCGCGGAAAACCAATGCCTTTTAGTGCTGCTCTGGTAAACTAAGCGTCTAGCGATGTTGAATCAACTGGCCTGCGTACATGAGGCACGAAACCGAGAGCTTCTCTCCCAGACGATCTTGTGACGAGACACGGAACACGAAGCAATGGTTACAACTTGGACACTCCCACGTCCTACAAACGTGTATGTACATTTATTCACTCCTGGTAACATATAACCACGTATTATTAATGTCCTTCTTCGTAAACCTATTTTGGTTCGTAAACCAAATAATCAAATCTTCATCTTTATTCGTGACTTGTCTCAATAAGCAAACAAAACAGAACAGTGACAATTACGTCTTATTCGCTGCAGAGGTCTCATTTAGAGACAGTGATGCGAAGAATCCGCTTTGGGTAAAAACACCAGCGTAGTTTGCTGCGAGAGCGGTTCTCTTGGACCTACAATTTTTTAAAAATTTGTTGGCAGATTCTGCAATTATCAGGGTGAAATCCCGTTTCGGCGAATCCCGTTTCGCGCAAAAAGAAAGCAGATTAACAGCTTTTGCCTCAGGGGCCAATCCCGCTTCGCCTAAACGAATTTGACAAAATTTTACGTACACGAAATTTAATACCTCATTTCTATGTAGCGGCCGGCTTTAAAAGGCAAACATTTAACAAAGACAAGCAGTGGTAGAATAACACCAATTGATTATTTGCGTTTTGAAAACTTGCAATACAGACGGTAAAACGTGTACTTTACATATTGTTAGAATGCTTGGTGCTCACTACGTCAATGCCAAACTTAGTTATACACGTGATGGTTACCCTTTCCCAAACGGGAATTTTCGTTTCGCAGAATCCTGTTCCGCAGAATCAAAATATTATTCAAAAATTGCAGAAGTAAAAGAGGCATGCCTAATTGGAAGTTAAGTGTGATTAGCAGCGGTTCCTGATGTTATGTGTTTAGCCGCAGCGAGCGCGGCAGCGCGAGCGAGGTACGTCATTTGAAATAAATTATTCTGCAAAACGGGATTCTGTAAAACGGGTGTTTGTCAATAAATGTCTGATCATTATCATGTTATAAATGTTCGTGTTTAAATGTTTTAAATGGTTCGTGTGCCTAAAATTTCGTGAACGGTATTTGGCAAAATGGGATTTGGCAAAACGGGATTGGCCCCTGAGGCCAAAGCTGTTAATCTGCTTTCTATTTCGGCGCGACGGGATTTCGCGAAACGGGACGTAACCATTTTCATCAAGTGGAATCTTTTCTTTTCCGATTTGCAACCTTTTAATATTATGTTTCGTAGCCTAAGAGATTGGACAATCCAACGTTTTTCAGGTCTAAGAAATGCGCTTTTCGGCTTGACTAAAGTAAAGTGGCCGTTGTTTTTTTCCCTCCATTTGATCCAGTGCCCCTTGTAGCCAGCTCAACGAGCGGCTCCAGGTGCTGGGTCAATAGCCAATACGGCAATTTGTAGCTACTCCATACGTGAATACTGACATAGCCGACATAAACGTCAGCACAATTCGAAAGAATGTGCCAACAGTCACACCTAACTAACCCAAGTCTGCTGGTCGAATGATGAGAGAACACGGTCGGCTATGCTTTAAATAGTGGGGGTCCCTGGATTTTGATTGGTGGAAATGTGTTGATGCCAGCGTCATTGCATAACTTCTGACATTGAATTAGGCTTTACAATTAACCAACTGTATCGCGGTATGCCAAAAAAAAAAGGACATTTACAAAAAGGCAAAAAAAATAAAAATCCCTAAGTGCATCGCGAGCTTTGTGTGGGTTCCCCGGGGAACCCCGAGTAAGCCGAGCAGCAATAGTCCAGTGGTCGAAACTCCGTGCCTGACTTACGTGACTTAAAAAGATACTGTTGGTCCGAGCCGCGAAAGCCCTAAAAGCACTCGGGCACAAATTCTCCATGCGCCTAACCGAACGGAAGTGAAATGATGAGAAAGTCCTAGGTCGTCACGCCTCGAAAACTTTTTCATTCTTCAACGAAAGATCTACCCCGGTATTCTGGGAATTAGGAATTAACCAGCAGCCTCAAGAATCACAAGGGCTAGAAAAGCACAGAACGTAAAGGCAATTGCAGAAACGCATAAATGCTAAATAGAAATTGCACATTTGAGATAGGCCCTTTCCTGCATTGCTGTAGTTTCGCGAGGTCTATAGAAACAGTTTCACAAGGACTAGAAACAGTACACCCTGCAACAATACCGAACCTAAATGAATTGCAGGATCGCGTAAATGCTAAATAAATGTTGCGTTTTGAGCAAGGCCCTTCCATGCTTTTGCTGAAGTTTCCCGAGACGGGCTGGAAACAGTTTCACAAGGGCTAGAAACAGTACACCCTGCAGCAATATACCAAACCTAAAGAAACTGTAGTTGATGCCAGCGTCGTTGCATAACTTAATGTAGGCTTGTAGGTGATTGGCTGTAGGTATTAAGTGATTATGAACTGGTGGTTTGTTTAAATGAATACAAAGTGTTTCCAAGTTTTCGCGTGTTTTGGTGTTAGGAATTTGAAATAAAATTTTTGTCTGCGAAGTTTCGGGTTTATGCCCTGTTTTTTGAAAGTGTTGAGCCAGTGAGTTTTTCTTGTTTCATTAATTTAAAGTTTGATTTGTGGGAACTAAGGCGTTTGCAAATTTCCTGTACACTTTGGTCTACATAGGTGGCTGTGCATACAGAATGGGCACAAGGTATGCTATAATTGGTGTCTTTTGTAAATTTTGATCTGGAATATTGTAGTATATTGGTATTGGGAGGGGAGGGGGAGGCTGAAGTTGGCTGTGAAGAGCGCGGCTACTTTTACTAACAAGGCGCACATTATCAGTGATTTCGTATTTTCACCAGCACTTGATGGCCACTCTGTTTGTATTTTTTAGAATATGGGCAATACTGTCGAAATGGTGAACTGGTGCCTTTAAGAGTTTTGCACTTCCTTTCTCTATTATACGGCTGACTTGGTAACTTTTAATAACTTTTATAACTTCAATAATAACTTTATAGTGTCCGCGGCCCATCTTGAGTTCGCCCCAAAGTGAACACAAATAATCGATTGTATGTTTTTGGTAGCAGAGTGCCTTGTTGTTATCCAAAATAGTTACAAAAAAACAATGGCGGCCGGCGGTTAAAGCCGCTCCCTCCAGGAAGACGTAGCCGATCACAAAATAAGTGCAGGACTCAAGATACGCCGCGCACACGATAATCACTTTTTTAACGAAGCGGTAATCAATTTCAACGAAAGCGTTAGGTCGTTTCTTGCTGTTTACAACCCCTATGAGTTGGTAACCATCAACAAACGAATGTTGATTTAATTGTGACAGAACTTAGGCCTAATCCTCAGAACTGGTATAGGCCTAATCTCCATAAATGGTAACGCTGATCGACGTTACCAAGGGGATTTCAATTGAGTGTGGATAAAATAAAATATGCGTCAGTGAGTTTTGGCTTACCAACACGCAAACACCGATAATTATTAAAATATCGATTTCGTTGGCTTTGACGCAAACACCTATAAATTCTTGACACAATTAATCGGCTACAACCGAGAATTCCACGCCTATAATACACCGAAATCCTACCTCAGGGTCGACGAATGAGCCGTTCATTACAACAACCTCCATATTCGTCATGCCACCGCTTGCAATCGGGCTAAACAGTTCTTGACCTCGTGTTATACTGCCCGCAAACTGTAACGCACACAGACGAAACTTGGAGCGCCAAGACCAGCCCTATCCGCATCTGCCCAGGTGGCACAGAAGGCAATTTGATATTTCATCTTTGCCAAGTCTACTAACCGATAGGAATATACTGTAACAGCTAAAAGACTCACCTTGACGTTAAGACTTTATGTGTGTGCGTACGGAAACGTAGTCGTTAACATTGTGTGTACGAAAGATGATATATAAGAAGCCTGTACGTCAGCAAGTATACGAAGCATATGCGTCATCACACTTTCATTCAGTAGCTTGCGCAGACACCCGAGAGGGCGGGGAAACTTTTAGTAAAAGGACACATTTTTTCTAGGGAGTTTTTTTTTTTTTTGCCTGACTTTTTACACTCTCTTAGCCTTTTTTGCCCTTTTCAGGCCTTTTTTAGGCATTTAAAGGACATTTTTTCTTACGGATTTTTTTTTTACTACCGTTCTACCTGGAAAATCGGGAAAACCAGGAATATTCAGGGAATTTATCAAGTCTGGAAAATTCAGGGAAAAATCAGGGAATTTGAAAAATATTTACCGAAAATCAGGGAATTTGAACATTTTCTGCCAAAAATCTTTCACCTATAAAGAATAGGTAATTCGGATTTAATTTTTTACTTCTAAAACCTTCACTTTTAGTTCAGTTAAAACTTCATTTCCTTTTTGTTGCATTTATAATACAGCGAAAACTTCTTAAGCTTAAGTAATGTTGGACGTTACGTGTTAAGTGAGTTTTGTTTAGTTTTGTTCGAATTGTGGCATTTTCTTGCTCTTACCAATACCTGTTAAAGAACAGCGCAATTTTTGATTTAACTATGCGATAATAAGTTATTGCGATTTGAGTAAAATGTGAAGAAAAAAATCATTCCTTTACTGCACCTTCCCCTTCGACCCAAAAAAAATCAGGGAAAAGTGTTAGTATTGATCTGGAAAAACCTGGAAAAATCAGGGAATTTCATCATGAGATTTTGAGCGCCACCCTGTACTATCTTTTTACCCTTAGACCGCCCGCGCACTGGGCGACTTGACCGCGCGGCCAGGTTGCTGCAGCCAATGAAAATGATTAGTGCGTGGTTTTACATAAACGGTAATATTCTCATTGGCTGCAGCGACCTGGCCGCGCGGCCTAGTCGCTCAGAGCGTGGGCGGCCTTAGCCCTTTCAGGCCCCTTTTTTGGCCCTTTTTAGGTCTATTTTTTAGGGCGTTAGGCTACGCGGCTTCGTGTTTTTTTTTAACTGTAAGTTTGCTAAAAAAAACAAAAAACCCGATATCTGGTCAAAATGACATACAAATTTCCTAAAAGTTTTCAGGCCTATTTTGATGTTTCAATACAACTTTTTCGATATGAAAACTACAAAAATTTTGCAGATTAATGTACAAACAACAAAAAAATAAATAAATAAAAATAAACCATAAGGATGAAAAGGCACCTGCATTATCTTGGAACATATCGTAATGAGCTTACAAGTATATTGCAAAGTCACGAATTTTGTAAAACAAATTTCACTAAATTTTGTATTCACACTCTTAACTTTCCAGACTTTTTTGGCTAAATTCCCTGACTCTTCCATTAAGATTTTCAGACCGGTAAATTTTTCTGATTTTTAAGCTTTCCCAGATTTTCCTGCCACCATAAAACCTGTTCATAAAATAGCGGCACCAAGGATAAAAATAAGGAAAAAAAAAAAAAAACCTTACCAACGTCTGACGATTCTGAAGGCCCGAAAATTCGACATAAAAGCGACCGTACGGTACTGGCGCGTAACTCCCACATATTCCCCGCCATGCTTCGTAGCATCGATTTGATATTCGCATCAAGAAGATCGATCACTTGGATCACTACGTTCACTTGGATCAGCGAAAGTGACCACTCCAACCATAAGATCATCAGTGATAACGACAAAGTGGTTGGTAAAAAAAGTGAGTTGGTGACAGTTTTGCAGAAATGGCGGAATAGAACCAGCAGCAGCAGACAGACCCAAATCCCCACGTTTACTGAGGGACAGAGGACAGCCGCCGAGAGCTCTAAAGATAGCACAGGACATCCGTGACACATTTAAATATTGCACTGTAACGCCCAATCCACTCTGTGGAAATTAAAATAGCCTATGGTTTTAGCTGGCCGAAAAACCATCATTCTTGATTAAAACGTGACTACGCGGTAATGGAACACACACCATAAAGCAGAAAACGAGAAAGGGCAGAAATTTTTTTTTTCCAGTATGGCTTAAAAATTGTTGCAAATCGGGTTTGAAAATTTGTGCAGGCCTTGTAGTTTTTAAAAAATGACGCGTTTTTCTGGATATTATGGGTTTTTCATTTTTCAGAAAGTATAATTCTGTTTTTTTTTTAAATACATAAAGGCAAATCGCTGCAGAAAGATAATTAAAAACAAGACAAACAGAGAAAAATCAACGTGCGGAAAAAAACCTGGCAAAAACAGCCGAAGAAAAGAAATGGCCACGGGAAAAAAGCTGCGTAAAAACGCCGATGAAAAAAGCCGAATTGTTTTGTCGGTGTTTTACATTGTTTTCTTCGTGTTGTTTTCGATGTAGGGGTTAGGTTAGGTCATTTTCTTTGGTTCGAGTTTCACCAGGCAAGCAAAGGTAGTTTCAACAAGAAACTTTTTTTCTACGGCTTTTTCCACAGCTTTTTTTTTCCCCCTTCTGATTTTTTCCCAGCTATTTTTCCGCGTCTTTTTTCTCCCTATATTTGAATAATCACGTCTTATAGTCCATTGAAAATTGAACCACGATTCAAGATTAACACAGATATATGATGAGGACGAAAAAAAAATAATACAACAACGAGGGATGATATCCTCATGAAAACAATAATGACAGTACATCACATAATACAAAAGGGAGTTAAAGGGAGTTGATGTCAGTACGCTGGATATTTTAATCTTCGTTTTATCTTATTCCACGTAGAAAAGTACCTGCATAGGATGAAGTATAAGGGGTGGCGGGCTTGTACAAACAGAAAAAAAAAAGAGGAAACTGCATCTTTTTACAAAACTAATGATGTTCATTGGCATTTTATATGATACCAGAAGCCGGCGTCTAAAGACGGGTGAATCGGGTGAATCGCACCGCTTAATAGTTCGAAGGTTAAATGAAAACTAGAACATTGCTTCTTACGGTAGCAATGCCAAGTTTTCATTTAACGTCCAAAGTATTATTCGGTGCGATTAAGTTGGCGAATGTTTTGGTGTTGCTATCACTCCTTTGAAGGGCCGAACCATTCGGAACTTGGCGGCCCCTTTTACCAGTTTTAGTTTTTGATATGATATCAGTCTTTTTTTGCTCTTTTGCTCCCTGCATTGCCTCTTTTTTGCAGAGCGTGAATTACTGTCACATCCTCCCTCCTCCCTCCCATTCCCTCTCCGCCAGATATTAATCTCCCTTTTTTTCTTTTCTGTAGGTGTTTGAAATATCTATGACTTACTGTTCCCCCGATTATTCTTCCTCAATCCCTCCCTCAAGCCTCCCAAACCTGGCAAGGCGACGAAAGGCAGCTATTTATGTATCATAAATATTTGCAGAGAAAGGTATAGGTGCAGTAAGGTATTTATTTACAGTATTTGCAATTAATTGGCCTTAGTTTATCGTCTTGCCGTGCACGACTGCTAGCAAAATAATAAAACACTGTTGGGGGACGATTGGCGCCTAACGTTCCCCAGCAGTATTTTATTATTTGACTAGCAGCCGTGCCCGGCTTTGCCCTGGGGTTCGTCAAGTGCTTGGCTTTCGATTTGTGGTTTTGTTTCGCCTGTCAATTAGTTTCGTTTTCGCCCCAGTTTCGTTTTCGAGAATAGTGGCATCTAGTGAGCAGTCTTCGAAGCTTTGCTCTCGCACTCGCGCTCCGCCGTTCTCCTGGAACACTTTCCCTTATAATATAGATATGTACCGTACATTTTGGGATGCAGATTGGGTTAGGGGACAAACATCTTTTTGCAAAAGAGGCATCACAGCGCCGTCTATGAGGGGGGGGGGGGGTGGCCCCCACCCTTGACTTACAAATGGGCAGTTGGGGGTGGTCGGGTGACACGTCGTGTTAAAGCTCTTAACGAGTAGAGAATAATGGCGTTGCTTCTACCAATTGGCGCCAGTTTAAAGTTTGAAATAGCACGGTTCCCTAAAAGCTCTAATCCAACAAAGATTTTATTTGCACTTCGCCAAATAGGGGGAGGGAGGGGGGAGGCGTCATTTGGTGCTCTTCTTATGTTACCTTTTCAGTTTATCCACCTGGAAAATTCTGTAATGTTGTCGACGTCTCTGTACCGTTTCCCAGCGGCGTAAATGCTTGAGTTGCTGAGTGTTATTTCGAACTTTGAACTGACGTCCGTCACCTAATACAGGAACATTTTCTTTGCGCCATTTTTCTTGATCTCCCTCTCATTTGAAATTCCTGATTTGCGCCACCTGGAGCCCCCCCCCCCCCCCGGCCTGGGAAAGGGGTGTTGGGGGGGGGGGGGGGGGGGAGCTTCGATGCCTCCTATGTCACAAGATAGCTCCTAAACCCAACGTCCCCAAATAAAAGCAGGGCCGGCCAAAAGTCAGCGGATTTGGGGGAACAAGAATAATTTTTCGCCCCGCACAAAACAAAATTGAGAACTTTTTAATGATTTTTTTTAAGGTATTTACCTATTTTAATTTTGTAGTTTACAACCTTTATTCGTGTAGTATTTGTGAGGCTAATCAGTGAAGGTGCAATTTTTTTTTGCATTTTATTAAGAGACTTAGCGCCCCTGTTAGTCATTTTTGTCGCTTAGCGCCCCCTCACCAATCCCATCCGCTCTAAAGTGTTTCAGCCGACCAGGGACTTTTCGAAATCTCTGTATAAAATAATATATACGTAATTGTGTTTGTTGCATTACCCGTACAACCTTTACATCCTTATATTTTTTTCTGATCAAGAGAACGTTGAATGAATCGCTTTTATAATAGTATTGGAACTAGGATATTAGGCTGCAAGAACGGACACTACCCCCCCCCCCCCCCAACATGAGTTACATGCCATTTACATGCAAAGACAAAAACATGCAAAATAAAACAACATGGTGCATTCAAAGATTGTAAAAAATTTGAGTATTTTAAAATACTTACACGTGATGTGGCTGTCGATTCGGTACCATTGGAATGACCGTAATGATCCCCATCTCTGGGCTGAACATAAAACAAACAAACAAACAACTACTGCAACGAAGGCATGCAAACAAACTACGCTTTACGACTTAACAAAAATAGATACACATTCCTATAAAAAGTAATACGTAAAAATGTCGACATATTTACGCACACACTGCGGCAATTAAAAAAAAAATACGCAAACACAAAATTGATTCGTCAATTTTAGTCAAGTTTACTATATGCATGCACGCACGCAATAAATGAACTGGTCACAAAATGCATAACTATAGCTAGGCACACACAAAAATTGACACAAACTAAATAACCACACGACACAACTGCTAATCATGAGTATTAAGCACAAATCGTGGCTAACGTGAAATCAGTTGTACTTACACACAATTTTCCATCCCAAAAAATCGTCTGAATTACACATATTCATAAAAATAAATAAATAAACAAACAAATAAATTCGATCCAAGGTACCCAACTCTGTACAAAAAACATTCCGAGCACACTTTTTTTTTTCTTGTTGGACAGTTACCGATTATAAGCCGTGTACATCTATACGCCTTCGAAAATAAAGTTAGTTTTAAAGTGTTTTGTAACTTTATTTTAAAAGACATATTTTTTTTGTAATTACAATTATTGACATTGTAAAATCAGGTTTCCAGGAAACGGTATCCCAGATCAATTTCAAATCCCCTTTTTCCCCGTTACTGTATACAGGATAACATGGTTTGTTCTCTCTATGAAAACAAAACCGTGCAATCGTCCGCAAAACCCCGACGAGTAATCGAGTTGCTTTAAATTGTTTGGTATTGCAACATGCATATTGGTTTAAATTGCTTTAAATTCTCGTTTTGGTTTTAATTCGTCGAGGTATGCAGATGAAACGATTGCGGTGGAGGAAAAATGATCGCGTATAACGAAAAAAAAGGGGGGGGGGGGGTTCAAAATTGATTTTGGATATCAAACCCGGGACTTCTGGTGATTTTATAATTTCAAAAATTACCTCTAGAGT
>JAHWFP010222986.1:0-14110 GCA_023313725.1 Lithobius niger | reverse complement strand
ACCAAGCTTGTTAGTGATGACAAAGTTAGTGCTTCAAGTTCCTTGTGAATTCATAATATATTAACTGTGGTTTTTACTGTTTTTGTTGTAGCTGTTTCAGGTATTGGGCGTCTCATTCGCCAGATAAGACCATTTCTGCGTCTAACATATCTGCAATGTAATCAGTAATATAATCAGTAGTGTATCATGATAAAATAGTGACAACAACAAAAAAAGTTATTTTTCCAGTTCCCAGCCACACCGGCTAAAAATAATTTCTTTTGCCTAAGGAAAACATACTTAACCTGTTGATTTTGCATTCAATCCTCGTAATGCTGCGTTTCCCTGAAGGTTTCTTAGTTGGTTGTGGCCGCCACCTCGGTAACCCGTCTGCGCATATGTTCTGTGTAGTCCTCCTCTATATAAAGTGGTTTTGCGCGACCATCAATGCCATTTATTTTCCTCTCGATACATCAGGCGGTGACTCAAGAGGGGAGGTAGGGTGGGTTTTGATAAGTATGTTTTCCTTAGGCAAGAGGAATCTGATCTTGCTGATTATGCAGTTCAAATCCCTGAGAGAGTGAAGGGTTTGTTGAGGAAAGCGGCAGGCGTGTTGAGAGAAGTCTTCTATTCTTGTCTGGTGAAGGCATCACTGTTGCAGATTTTAGGTTAAACCAGACTCTAGAAAAAATTAAGCTTTGGGTTGGAGAGATACGGGGTTTGGGGGTGATTTACTCTGAACCCTACGCTGATGAGTGTATTGATTGTCAGCTTTTATTGGAGATTAGCTGATTTGGGTGTCCTGGTTGTTTAATAGCCAGTCGTCCAGGTACGCACTTGCTTCTATCTGTTGCTGATGTAGTTTTGCCATAATCGGTTTTAGAATTATTAGTGTGAGTATTCTGGGTGCTGCAGTCAGGCCGAACAGAACGCGCGGGAATTCGTAAACCTTGTTGTCATTCATGAACCGGAAGAAATGATGAGCGGAAGGGTGCAAGGGAACATTGAGATAGGCCTCTTACAGGTCTATGGAGATTGGTCAATCGTTTTTCTTTAGAAACAAGAGAATTGATTCCAGTGTTCCCAATTTGAAGTGGTCGTCGGCCATGTATTGGTTCAGTGGTTTGAGATTGAAAATTAAATGATCCCTTCCCGATTTCTTGGGTCGGCGGAAGACGGTGCTGTAAAATTCTGGACCCGGATGACTGCATTCTTGAATTGCTTCTTTCATCAAGAGATCTTGTATTTCTTGGGATAGTTTTGGACTGGAGGGTAGATGGAGCAAATTCGCACGGTTGGGTATGAGCCAGCGACGGGTTGGATAAGAAGGTCGGATTAAAGCCGTCTCGAATTATTGAAAGAATTTGATGATTGCTCGTTAGGTTATGCCAGGCTGGTAGAAAACGTAATCGGCCGCCTATAGGAATCTTGGATGGGTGCATGGCGTCATGTTCCTTTCGTGACGACCTTCTATCTCCTCGGGAAGGGTAGCTGCTTTGTCGGTCAGGGGTGGTACATCTGCCCGAGTGAGTTTTTGTCTTGTTGAATAAGCGAGAATGCAGGGGCTGGTTTTGCTGAAAGGGCTGGTTGGGACGAAAGGATTGGACGGATTCTTCATTGAGACTATTGCGCTGATTGGCGGTTGCCGAAGCCTCGGCCACTTGTCCGCACTTCCATGAGACAAAAGGGGTTTCGTCTGTTAAAGCGTGAACGGTTTTGAGGCGTGAACGGATTTGGTTTTCGTGAGACGTTAAGGTGTGGTGCCAAGCTCGGCATTAAACCACGAAAGAGGGTGTCAGTGACATGAATCAGAAGGTTCCGCAGTTGATATTTGGTGGAATCGTTCAGGTTTGTGGGATAAATTTAGAGCAATGTCTCGGAGAAGTAAGTTGTTGTTAAAAAGTGCCCAGACCAGCCAGTTCTACGAATGGTAAGAAGCGAAGCAAGCTTTCTGAAACAACTGAGGAATTAGCATTGATAGTTGTTTAATTTGATCAGGAGTCGGGTTAGACGAAAGCTTCTCGTATAAGGCATTTACAGAAGTGTTCATTACGTCGCCTTCAGAGGCAGAATGTAGGCCGTGATGGAGGCATCTGTCGGTGTCGAATAATATGTGCGTTGGAATTTCGGCTTTTTTGGGGATTGAAAGAGCTGTTCCGAAGTCCAATTTAACGTCAGCCGTTAAAAATTCACATTGAGAATAAGTGTCGAAATTTATGGTGTTCAATGCACCGTCGCAAAGCCTTGAAGAAGCCTGACTCCAGACCAGGTTTGGGAGGAGGCGGATCCTTATCGAACACTAGTGGCTCTACTTTCCCCAGGATTTTGGCACCATTGCATATAAGTCCAGTCAACAGTGTTATAGATTGGCCAAGCAGAGAGCGGGGTTTGGCGTCGCTTTCCCGAAAACCAAAACAGAAGCCCACCATTAGGCCGTGATTAATAACGGGAATGTCGGACGAAAGGGAAGGTTATAATAGAAAACAACCTGGTACGGTGTCCTCAACCGTCTTAAGAAGTTAGGCAAGCGGGATTGATGGATCACGGGCGGTTGGGTCATCAGGAAAGTGACGTGTCAGTCTGTTTACTTTGCGGCATCTGTAGTTTGTGGTGGGACGAAAGCAGCTTCACGTTGTAATTGTTGGTTCAGCAATAAAGCAGAATCCAAATCATTTCCGTTCTCATGTGGATTACGAGTTTGTGACAAAAGCTCAATGGCAGGTTTGGTGAGAATTTATCCGTAAAATTCGACAAACGACGATGTCTCTTAGACCCGTGATGAGAAGATGCGGAGCGTTTGTGACTATTGTCACTAGATGTCGCCTCCACTCATTCGTCCATCATGGCAGTTATCGTGGATTTTGTAGCGGACGGGGCAGGGTCGGGCATCGGCTGGCGAAAACCGAAGTTGTGCTGAGCACATTCATTGAGTCGATTCACTTCACTCCTGGTGATGCATTGGCTGGGCTGACGGAACGAATGGTCAATCGTTCATGGAGGCCATCGGAGGATGTAATTTTAAATTGCCATTAAAGCTGGTGGTAATTTGCTTTAGCTGCTCGAAGCTCATCCTCAAGGGCGACAAGGTCCGGTAGAGAGGAGTTTGCTTGACCAGCTTGAAGCGGAGGAGTAGCGGTGGTATCATTGGAACCGTTGGCAAGAGGCATCTCGGTCGAAAGTGGCGAAGCCGCATCGAGGGGCGAGCGGACGGGATGATCAAGCGGCGCATTGGTGGCATCTGAGTGTGCAGAATGAACGAGAAAGGGCAAAGAGGACGAATGGTCGTCCATCAGGGCTTCTTTGTAGCTGATGCTTCGAGGCAAAAACTCGAAGTTCTTTAATCTTTTAGGTGAAAGCAGGGAGCAGAGTGACGTGGAGACACGCTTGGAAGAAAATGAATGACCTGACGGTCGTGCGAAAGTGCTTTATGTGGAGGAGGGCTGCACACAACATAAGCACAGACGGGTTACCGAGCTGGCGCCTACAAGCAACTAAGAAACCTCTAGGGAAACACAGCATTACGAAGATCGAATCCAAAATTAACAGGTTAAGTAAGTTTTCCTGCTCCGTCAATAATAAATTAACTTTTCCGTATGTTCATATAGTTTTTAATATTTATACAAGAGTTTAAACAGTTACATTTGAGTTTTTGCAGTAGGTCTTTCTCGCTCCTTACCCTTCCCCCCTCCCCCTTCTTAGAAGGGCGTTTTCGGTATTTATTCATTACATAAACTAGCCATATCGTTCTCTTAGCTTACTGCAATGGAGTCGATGCCATGCTTCCAGTAATTTCTTTGATTCCAAGAGCATCACAAAATCTATGTACTGATTACTTCGACGCAAACTAATTGCAATTGTTGACCATAGTTCGTACATCACATTCCTCAGCACGTCTGCATTTCACCTATATCATTCAAAACAGACGATTTGTTGGTTTGTGTGCACGTTTGTACGTCTTTCCTCCAGAAGTAAACTCCTAGGAAGGTGAGAGATGAAAGATTGAGAAAACAGAACGAAACACACATTGAAAAGGTTTACTTTACGTGGAAAGTGCTCGCTTTGCTCGCTCAATCTATGCACCTCCGTGCTTCAGAGGAACGAATGTTTGACAACTTTTACAACCAGATCTATGGGTCTGATTTTTCCATGCATCAAGACAGTTGATACAAACCCAATTTTAACGTCTATATGTGGTATGTTGCAAAATACGTCGTCCTTTTAAGTTATTTTTTGCTTGCATCCTTTTCCAGATCATCTCAGTACGTAACTAACAACTTCAAGACGGTTTGTCACGAATTTTAACCAGTGCATGAACAAACTATGACATCATGTGGGTAAAAGAAACACACTTTGACGTTATTTTTGCATGTTTTTTTGTGTATTTAAGGGTGTTAGTATCAATCCACCCAAAACCAAAACTGGTATAAGAGAAGCCGCCAAGTTTCAAAAAAGGGTCGGCCGTTCAAAGTAGTGATATCATTCAACCAGGGGAAGGCCGCCAAGGTTAATCCTGTTAGCCAAGTTAATCGCACCTATTAATAGTTCGAATGTTAAATGAAAACTAGAACATTGCTACTGGCGGTAGAAATCTTCATGTTTTCATTTAACGCCCATAGTATTATTATGTGCGATTAACTTGGCTAACAGGATTAACCTTGGCAGCCTTTCCCTGGTTGAATGATATCACTACTTTGAAGGGCCGACCCTTTTTTGAAACTTGGCAGCTTCTCTTATACCAGTGTTGGTTTTGGGTGGATATCACAGCTTTCATAGGACTGTGAACGAACGAAGGATCAGACTGTTTAATCGTCCCCTCTACCTTTTCTGTCTGGAGGAATTTTATGTCTATAAATTTGCTCATTCATAATTTTCACATTTGCCGTGGTCCAATTAGCCGTTACGCCAGTGAAATTGACACGGTCAGAACTTGCATAGGCTTGTAAATGTACAGAGAATTTCACGGTCTAATCATCACCTTTACCTGTTACAACAATAATTTGGCACGTACGAGCCACTTGAGGGCAACGTGCTGCAGCAGCGACCCCCATTTTAGAAAAAGTTACTTCAACATATGACGCTTTACCTGTCTATCCTATGAGAATTAACTTAAGAACAGTAATTCTACGTAAAATCAAATGTCCGTTTCACTAATGCTTCCAAATAAATTAATAACAAGCATACCCTTTCATCGTCGTAGGGCAGATAATTCAGTAGGAGTTCGTGTACCGTCGTCTTCAAGTTTTCATTTAACGTCCAAAGTATTATTCGGTGCGATTAACTTGGCCAATAGGATTAACCTTGGCGGCCTTTCCCTGGTTGAATGATATCACTACTTTGAAAGGCCGACCGTTTTTTGAAACTCGGCGGCTTCTTTTATACCAGGTTGGGTTTTGGGTGGCTATCACTACTTTCAGAGGACTGTGAATGAAGCAAAGATCAGACGGTGTAATCGTCATCTGTACCTTTTTTTCTGGCGAAATTTTATGTCTATAAATTTTCTCATTCATAATTTTCATCTTTGACATTGCCGAATTAGCTGTTACGTCAGAGAAATTGACACGGTTTGACGCTGATTTTCGTTCGCTTCGTTTACTCAATCAGCGCATCCCTTCTCACTTGACCCACCTCGGTTAACGTTAATCATTCAATCACTTAGTTACCATGGTGTTCACGAACACATAATTGTCCCTTTTATCGTCGTGGAGCAGATAATTTAGTTTGGATTCGTATACTGTAACAAATAACCGACCAAACCTTTGCAATAAAACAAACTCCGTTCTCTTAGTGAACCATTCTCCAATTTTCTCCTATTTTAATGAAGCTCCGGCCACCTACTTGCAACAACAATGAATTGTGACAATTAGATACTGAAACGATAAGCGTGTAACACTTAAGCAGGTTATAATCTACTGTTGGATGACAATACAAACAATGGTTACAACAATAATTTTACACTATGAGCCACTTCAGGGCCACATGCTTGTACTGCAACCCTCATTTTAGAAAAAGGCACTTCCCCATATGACGCTTTACCTGTCTGCCGAAATTTAGATCTGGCAACTTTCCCTAATAAGCTGTAGACGTTGCGTTATACCCTATGAGAATTAACATGGGAGCCTGCGGACTAGTTACTAGTTACCAGTAACACAAATCAACGTTATTCAGGACACTTTTCCTCCATGAAGGACACGTTCCCACATTTTCGTGTTGACGTTTTCTTCGTTACTGGGCCCAAGACACCTGATTCAAACGATTTGCAAAGTTTTCTACCGCATGGGGAATTTACACCAGTATGATGAAATCAGGTATAAGTTGGTTTCAGTTAAACGACACAGTGTGCTAGTGCAGCCGCCTGTTTTCATCAACAATCAGTTTTAACAATCGTTTGTCTACAATCGGACGATCTACTATTACTTGCCGGCGACACACTAGCGTGTGTCTAGATTTACAGCGATGAAAATTGGTCTAACTGAATTTTCAGAAAAAAAATATAATGCATACCTTCTCACATGAAATAATATTTGGTTATTCGTTATAACAGGCATCAAATACGTATCAGTGACGTCCAGTAATAAACAATCCACGTGTAAGTTTCACTTGCTAAACAGTATTACATTACCTGCCTGGCTTGTGGTAGACCTTTCTAGTTTCAGGCTACGTTGCTAAAGCAGGTAAAAATTAATTACATCGCCGTAATTCACAGATAGTGAAGTGTTAACTGACAACAAACTTTGTATTATGAATTGACAGATATGCAAGATTCGTGTTACTGGTTGAGTCCTATTGTGTGACGGGCAGGTTTAGTCAAGTTACAACGGCCTAACTTGGAAATCGGATGAACATATGGGAAGTCCACGGTTTATAATGATGTTTGGTGCGCAAACCTCACCGGGTGCAACACAAGTCTCTACGCCATTAATGTAACTGAGTCCTGTTGGCTAGCGTATAATGAAGAGCGAACTTTTTTTGCCATCCAATTCAATAGAAAGTTGTATTGTGTTTCATTGGCAATAAAAGTCTGTTCATTTTGGCCGTTACAAATACCAAAACGCTTCAGGCATCAAAGCAGATTATATTCTAACCAGCTGTGTAGTAATTTTTTCACACTATCCTCTCTCTTTTACTGTGAACTGAAACAAGCAAACTAATAACCGAACACTAGATTTACTGTGGTTTCTAATTGCTTGCAGGATTTAGTTGTAAATTCTCGTAAATTATTCATTTCCAACCTACGAGATCGTTCATAAAGTAGACTACTGTACGTACGTCACGCAATATTTTTGGCCCCCGCTCATCCCATGCCACATTCTGTTACACGAACCCCATAAAAAGGTATGTCACGTCGATCACCCTCCTTTAAAAATGTATTTTTGTCTTGATTTGCAACTATGTGAGCCTACACACAATTAGGAAAATAACTATTCGACATCCTCACCAACAAGAAGAATGAATAAAACCCTGACCATACTCAATAGTCGCCATTTCAACTTGTGCTTTCAGGACAAAGAGGTCACTCTCCTCTTCCTGCTTAAAAAAAATAAATTTTAATTCTTCAATTAAAAAATAATTTTTGAATTTGTGTTTTGACCTAGGCATTTTTTCCTGCATTCGGCTGTTTGTTTATACCTTTATGCAATTTAAGTGTATTATATGGTGTTTTACCCCTTCATAATGAGCTGGAATCAGATCGAAATGTCGGGTTGTGTTGACTTTGTGCTCTCTTGGCTTTTCTTTTTCAACACACAGCCAACACAAAACTCTGAAACAGTTTATTGTTGAGCTAGTTGCAGCCACAAATAAAAGGAGGAGCTTTCAACACCAGGCTCTACTGGATGCACCAGTACTGGTAGTGGGGATTGCTAGTTTAGTGGAATGTAATACTGGTCAAATATGTCGTGTGACTATCAGCACATTCCTTATCTCAACACTTGCCGATCAGCAGAGAAGAGCTGCTGAGGCTGTGTTGAACCGATTATTCATTAGTATTAAAAAAACGCTTAAGCGTATAAAATACGGTTGTAAGCCTTAAAAAACGTAAAGCCCTAAAGGAACAGATATTAGAAAAAGACATGTAAGCCATCAGCGTAGCACTAATACGTGTAAAAGAATCTCCAGCGACCCAACAAACAAGCTGGAGCTACTTTTACACGTATTAGTGCGATGCTGATGACTTACATTTCTTTTTCTAATATCTGTTCCTTTAGGACTTTAAGTTTTTTAAAGCTTACATCCGTATTTTATACGCTTAAGCGTTTTTTAATACTAATATCCCTTATTTTTTTTTTCTTGTTTTAGCAAGAATAACACAGAAAAGAACACTGTAATCACCTTAAAATAACTGTTATACGAGAGTCTTTTCCATGGCTGATTCGTTTTATACTGCTAAGAGTGACTTTTGCACCCAATTTCATGTTTTTAGCTTGATCTATAAGAATTTGTTGCCCAAACCCCTGGGAGGCATCACGAGGAGGTTCTGGGGTGGGAGGGGGGGGGGCACTTATGGCACTTTGGGTATTTCATTGGGGTCCATGGCTGGTTCGATTTTTACTGTTAAGAAAGACTTGTGTACCAAATTTATGTTTTCTGCAAAATTTCTGCAAAAATTTGTTACTCCACTTAATGATTTCTGCCCAGTGCTCTACAATAAGCCTAAGCCTAAGCCTTGTCCATACCTACGTTTTAAGCTATAGAACTTGAAAATCGGTTCTGTGGTTCGATTTCCAGGTGAGGACAGAGTCCCAACAGCAACATTAATGATTTCTGCCCAGTGCTCTGCAGTAATAATTGCTCTGCCGACGAGTATACTGCAGTCACATCAAAATCGGGTTCAAAAGGCCCTGGTCGGTGTTAATACCTACATTTTAAGCTACACAAATTGAAAATCGGTTCATTTGGTTCGATCTCTAGGTGGGAGCAAAAGTTTTAGCCCATTTGGCTTTCCGTGTCAAGAATATTGTAGTTACGTTAAAATAGCCTGCGAAAGGCATTAGGCCTTGTCCAGACCTACGTTTTAAGCTATAGAACTTGAAAATCGGTTCAGTGGTTCGGTCTACAGGTGAAGGGAAAGAGTCCCAACAACAACAACAACAACAACAAACACAACAACAACAACAACAAGAAATGACCATGCTGTGGACGCCGAACGGTTTGATTGTTGTCATTAAAATTTGTAATGTGGTGAAATAGTTACGACACGACCCCAAATACCGAATTTTGTTGGTCTATGTCAATTCTGGGCGAGACTATAGGAGTTCAAAGTTTGACGTTTAACATGGAAGTTCATGCTGAGGCTTACATAAGGACCGCTACTGCGGTCCTTGATATTGTGGGAAGGGGATAGACAGCATGTCCGCCACGAATCGACGTTGCCAAAGACGTTGATAAGCGATGTTCTGCAGTACAGGTGACAGGCGTATCAATGTTTTTGGATGCAAATCGCTACATCCATTGACAACTACTGACCGTTGTCCAAATAATCATTTTAATTTTATGTTGCTTCATACGACACATTTTTATTAGCTTTGAAATCAATTTTATATAGGCTAAGTTATTAGGTTGTCAACTTGCACTTACGAATATTAAATGTAAGTCGACCAACGTGTTTGAGTCGCCAGAAAGCACATCAAAAAAACAAACAGCAGCATATCGGTTCGCATACTTTTAGGCTGTAAGTAATGCCCTCCACGAAAAGAAAGTGGCAACAGTACAAATCAGCCAAATCAGCGGCACTTTCAGCCACGAAATTGTACAACTTATGTCAAGCCGGATGCGCTGAAGGGTCTGGCCAGTACTGAAGTAAATCATGACTCAACACCTCTTTAAATTGAATTATTTTAACTGTGACCACAAATGAAGCTCAACTATAAAGAATAATTATTTCAGGAAACCCACATATCGATATGAAGTGCCTTTTGCCAAGAATCAATATGGCAAACGAACAAACAAATATATAATTCCTACTATATTTAATGAAATCCCTATTGAACTGCTCCAAATTGATGGGACAAATGAGTTTAAAAATTAACTATTCGACTACTTCTTGCTTAATCAAGAAATCGATTAAGCAATGCCCAGATGAACCTTCGTTCTGATTTTTTTTAATGTAGTGTGTATATATACAATACATACACATTTAATGATTATTTTTTTGGACTTCAACTGTTACGTTGTGTTTATTTTTGTTTCTGATATCTACTATGGACTTGCATGCAAAATAATACTTGTCAACAAATAATGTGTTCAATATTACCACAACATTAGTTGTCATCATGTGGCTTTTTATTGTACCTGACTTATAACGGCACACAAAAGTTCACCATGCACTTCGAGCCATCGTAATAAACTACTTACTTACTTACTAAAAAAAGCGTTGAGCTCAATTTCTCCCTAGAACCAAGACTATGACGTCAGAGCGTGATGTTGCTGACCTCAAGTTACACTTCCGGAATACGTATTTCGAAATCGTGAGTTCTCTTTGAGTTTAGGAATGTATCTCGGCTCTTTTACTCTTATGTCATTTTCTCTATTTCAGATATTCTTGGTGCTAGCGACTTCTCGTGTAAAACCATATAACTGTGACGTCATAATTGTGACATCCCCTCCCTCAACCCCATGTCACGGTTTGTCACACTGAACTAACCCCCTCCTCCCTCGGGGCGTGACGCAGTTTGTGAATGGTTCCTACTCTACAGAAAACTGTTCCATAAAACGTTATGTGAAATTTAACGAAATTCGCTCAGGTTTTGGTCAAACGGTGCATTCGACGTTTTAATATTTAAACTTTTCATATTCAGAATAACATTTATTCTGCAGATTGTCAGTAAAGTATTGACCATAAATTCAAGGGATACAGATAGAGTATTTCCTTTTCACTTTGACTTTGTGTTTTAGACTGTAATAAACTAAAAAGGGTATAACAAAAACAGGCATGAAAATGCTTTCTCGCTGAGATGAGGCCAAATAAAAAGTTTTCAAAAAGTTTCGATGATCTTAATTACACTTCCAAAGCCAACCAAAATAAAATGCAATGCGAAAGAATCATACAGTATAATATGGTGACGACAACATGCACTTCTTCAATCAAGTGGGCGTTTCAAAACATGTTTTTTGAATAGATGGAGAATTGATGTTGAATTAGTGTGTACTTAACTGATTACAAGATGGCGTATAACTAAGATATTAGTGCCCATTGTGAATCTACAAGGCATTATCAAACTTAGCCTTGCAGGAATAAACGGATTCGGTATCTACAGTCGAAGGATGAAGACTTTCCCACATTTGGCCAACTGTAGAGAACGATCGTTGCCTGAATTTAGTTTTGAAAGGAAGGGATTAAAGTTTGAAGTGTTGTCCTCTGGTGTAAGTAGAACAATCTTTTGAAAAGACTGCAAACTGGGATAAAGAAGTTCAACTCCATGCAGAATTTCAGAGATTAGAAGCATGTCACCTCTACTGAGTCTCATATGTAATCTTATTTTCATGTTAGCAAGATAAAGGCAGCGCCTGATAGGATAAGGAAGAGCCATTTTTGTTAAAAAGTTGTTGAGTGTTTAAGAACCCAGTGCCACACTGGAGAACCCATTGTCGGACAGTAAATCCCAGTGTCACACAAGAGAACCCAGTAACACGCAGCAGAACGACTGAAACACAATAAATGGCAAAAGCAACACCAAGAGAACCTATTCTGTCCAAATTCAAGAATGGTGCAAGTGAACATTGGAACAACTTAAGGCAACCCTGCCAGTGGGTGAAGTCGCCTTATTTTATTGTAATTTATTGTAATAATATTAACCTAGCAATATAATTGAGCTTATTTTCTCTTTTCTCATTTCCATCTTACACAACCGTTCGTGAATATGAAGCAATCGAACACAAAAGTGAACACTGCAAGCGAACAATGAAGCAAGGGAACGAATCCAAACTCAACCTTTACGAGCGCATCTGGGTAGCTCTACCAGCTGGGTATCTCTGGGTGAAATTGATAGTAAAGGTATTTTTTTTATCATTTATAATTGTTTTCCGATTTCTTCATACAGAAAAAAACGTTCACTATGGTATATTATTGCAAATGGGTATGTGTGTTGTAGTGCTCGGGGGTGTCTAGATGAACAACACGTAGATCGGGATCCTTTACCACTGTTAACCAAATAATCCAATGAAAACTCCGAATATCTTCCAAAATATTTGAGGTCGGAATTTTATATTCGTATTCGTTTATTTCATGCACCATAGTTCCCTTTTCATGAAATTTCAACCGAATCAGAACAAAATTGTGAATGTTATCAAGTCTCATAACAGGAAAACAAACTCGCTTCGCTCGCTTGGTCAATACCTGGTTCTGGATTAATCATGACTCCATGGCTCCATGGCTTCACAAGTACACCTCAATAACACAGTTCACAGAGAAAATAACTCGATTTAAATTGAATTTAAGAAAAACAAATTGTCAATGGGTCAAACTTTCTCCATCTGTCGGTCACTGCAACCTGGTTTCCTTTTCTCCCTTTTCCTCTTATAATCTTCTCATTGCTTTTTTGCTACCAGTTATAAGATAACCTGAGTTACTTTTTCTGCGTTTATTGCGATATCCACCCAAAACCAAAGCTGGTAGAAAAGAAGATGCCAAGTTTCCGAAAGGGGTCGTCTTATGAAAGTAGTGATTTCATACAACCATGGAAAGGTTGCCAAGGTTATCCTTATTAACCAGTAAATGTGGTGTATTGCCCTCATCTTTAACTTTCTATCCTAGGATTGACAATAATTATCTGCAATTATGAGTATGACGGATCGTATCAATGTTGGCGTCATTACTCTTCTAATATATACGGTGTGGGGGTAGTGTTGTTTACTATTTTCGTCGTTCAAGGGCCATGTTGTGTCTCGCGCTCATGTCGATTATTGCACGCTTTGATCCTGGGTTTCCCGCTTGAATTACACCAGCTAAATTGTCCCTCTCGCCGTATACAGTGGCGCATAAATAATCCATTCGGGTTCGGTTCCGTTAAGGAGAAACAACAGCAATAACGTCGGTCAGCAATGTTGCATAGTTTTCGTGGAGGAACAAAGCCCATTTGTTGATTGTAATGGTTTTCACTTCTTAGAAAAGGTACACCTTAATAAGGAGCAGGACTAATGTTCATTACCAGATCTCCAGTTTTATTGGTATGATTAAGTAAGTCAAGCTGTGACTGGAATATCAAAACACAAGGTAGAGTTATGCATGTTCGATGGTTTACATGCAACTTTCCGTGGTAATTGGTGATTAGTTTGATACATTTCAAACATGGTTATAACGTAAATGGTAGTTTTATCCGTAGGTATTCACGGATTCAATGATTCACATCCTCAGACAATCTTCTGAACTGGCCTGCACCACATCATGTGAAGACCATTTGAGGACATGGATTGCTGGATCCATGAAAATATGCTGGTAAAACTTACTGTTACTTATTATAACCACGTCAGAAGTTAATCAAATTATTCATCACAGGAAAAGATGGATGCATATCGTGGGTGACCTGGTGCCTATTAAACAAAAGCAACAGCTGCCAAACTACGATACAGATAGAATACCCAGCTGTCACTGCAGTGCAAAAAAATGGATTTGTTTTACTACTTCGTTATAATTCTTTATATACTTCTGAGAACGCTGTGGTTGCTAGGAACTTTCGGGGAACTGCTTTGGGGGACTTCTTTGAAGGACTGCTGGGGGGGGGGGGCTACTTTGAGGGACTATCAGGAACTGGTGTAGCCTGGACTGCTTTATTATACTTATTTTAAGATCTACCGAACTTTCTTGCTTCCTGAAGTATTAATAATATTGTCATTGAATTTATCAACATCTCTTTACTTCAGAGAAATCGAATAGCAGTTTCTTTATTACCTATGACCTATTACCTATATTTACCGACGTCATGAGTACTCTGTCTTAAGGGACTGTCTAAAAATATAAATAATTCTATGTTTTTTTAAGGACTCACCTTGCATTCAGTATTAGTGCAAAATTCTCTCTCAAACAAATTCCCAGCAGTTTCAGTCAATAAGTCGTTTTCACATCTTCACATTTCACGAACACCCAATTCATTAATATTTTGTACGAATTACGGTCAATACACGCCATACAACAGTCTTT
>JAHWFP010222985.1:909-16108 GCA_023313725.1 Lithobius niger | reverse complement strand
ACACTTCAGACGCGTGTAAATGTTGCAAAGGCATTCATTTTCCTAATTTTACCCTCGTGAGAAATGGTTTTGCTACATTCACTCTAACCTATGTAAATATTGCTGAAGCTGTTTCGCGCAGAATGCTTAAATACAGTGAGAAGGTATGTCCTTTTGAATAAAACAATACAGTCCAGCAAACAGAAAACGTAGGTTTGGTATAATCGCGTTATAAGTAAAAAAAAAAAAAAAAATGGTGGTTAAAAAATGTAGTAATATCCAATGATTTCCCAGTGATTACCAAAACACATCATGTAAATTAGATCATATCAAAAATCAAAACTGGTAAAAGGGGCCGCCAAGTTCCGAATGGTTCGGCCCTTCAAAGGAGTCATATCAACACACGAAAACACTCGCCAAGTTAATCGCACCGCTTAATAGTTCGAAGGTTAAATTAAATGAAAACTAGAACATTGCTACTTTGGGTAGCAATGTTCAAGTTATCATTTAACGTCCAAAGTATTATTCGGTGCGATTCGGGCGAATGTTTTGGTGTGTTGATATCACTCCTTTGAAGGGCCGAACCATTCGGAACTTGGCGGCCCCTTTTACCAGTTTTGGTTTTGATATGAGATCACTCCTTTTTTTTAATTGTGTATTTACTCAACTCCACTACCGTGCAGATTTATGACAATGTGCCACGTCAACAAGAAATTGGTATTCAACAATTTGCTACTACTTTTTGCCTATAGGCCGAACCATTCTCAACTTAGTCACCTCTTTATAGGTTTTGGGTTTGGTTCTAATTTTGTTGTGATTTGTTTTAATTAGTCAGTTTTGGTGTGTTGATATCACTCCTTTGAAGGGACGAACCACTCAACTTGGTGGCCTCTTTACCGGTTTTTGGCTTTATTTTTCTTTGTTTTTACAGTTGGTTTATTTTTCGTGAATTGGACGTGAATACAATTTCTTTGCAACGTTGTTTAGATTTATCGTGATACACTAGTGTGTATCTAGGCATGCACGTCAGTATACACGATCTCATTGTCCGAACTTTCACGATGCCGACAATACTAACAATGGTTATAACAATAGTTTCGTACTTACGCGCTCTCCCACGCCATCCCCGTTACGCCCCCAGGCTCCAAACCATAAAAGATACGCAGTTCGTATTGTACAGCCCTCATTTGTTCAGTTTCATAGCTGGAAGCCTTCCCGTTATCTCGGTATCGATGAATAATCACCCTATGGGATTTAACATGGGGATGAGCGAATTAGCTAGCTAGTTAGTAGTCACACATTTACAACGTTATTGAAGGTCAGATTTTGCATTGAAAGCAGCTTAGCTGGCATTCCTACACGAGCTAATTTTTGTCAGGTGGGTCATTGCTCTCGATTTCAACATAATTTAAGCTTTTGTACCGCATTATTATTTTTCCCCAAGTACCTGAAATGTGCCCAACCATGCTTCAAGATATAAGACACTGACGCTATGGCGTCGCGCTACAATGGTTTACAACCTCGACAACTTAATTGACGTGATGTTTGTTGTGATGTTTGTTGCCTAACTTGGAGCGACACACTAGCGTGTGTCTAGATCAACATCATTTAGACACACGCTAGTGTATCACCGCCAAGTAATAGTAGATCATTCGATTGCAGACATTCGTATGTTAAAAAATGATTGTTGATGAAAAAAAGGCGGCCTCACTAGCAGACTGTGTTTTAACTGAAACAAGCTTATACCTGATTTCAGCATATTGGTGCAAATTCTCCATGTGGTAGAAATCTTTGCAAATCGTTTGAACCAGGTGTCTTGGGCCCAGTAATGAAGAAAACCTCAACATGAAAATGTGGGAACGTGTTCTTTATGGAGAAAAAGTGTCCTCAATAACGTTGATTTGTGTTACTAGTAACTAGTAACTAATAACTAGTCTGCAGGCTTCTATATTAATTCTCATAGGGTATAAAGACACCTCTGTAACTCATTAGGGAAAGTTGCCAGATCTAAATTACGGCAGACAGGTAAAGCGTCATATGGGGAAGTGCCTTTTTTCTAAAATGGGGGTTGCAGCTAGAAGCACGTGGCCCAAAAGTTACTCGTAAGTGCAAAAGTATTGTTGTAACCATTGTTTGTATTGTCATTCAACAGCAGATTATAACATGTTAAGTGTTATACGCTATACTTAATTGTCAGAATACATTGGTGTTGCAAATAGGTGGTTCACTAGGAGACAAAGTATCATTTATTGCAAAGGTTTGGTCGTTTGGTTAAACTGAATTGTCAGCCCCACGACGATAAAAGGGACAATTTCTCTGGAAAGAAGGGTAGGAAACAAAATGCAGATCGTCAGTAGAATCGGCTTATGTTTTCATAATAAACAACACACAAGTTCGACTCTTAATTTGCCGTGAAATAACAACCTAACATTATTTCTGAAGGCTATTATTAGTAAATATTAATTTATAAAAAATAAAAAAAGCTTCGTAAATCATCATACACAAAAAACTGAAACAAAACGTAGTTTTATTCAAGGACATTTTCAAAAAATGCAGGTATTATATGACGCATTACTGGTTCACTAAGAAACAGGGTATCTTTTATTCTATAGGAACTTAGTCCTTGCAATTATCATACCATTATGCTTGTTATTAATTTATTTGGAATGGCAAATGGCAAATGTGAAAATTATGAATGTGAAAATTTATAGACATAAAATAATTCCCGACAAAAAAGGTAGAGGTGACGATTAGACCGTGGGGTTCTTTGTACATTCACATTGTTACTGTCGTGGCCTGTTGCCTTTAATGCGTTCCTTTTCGAATGGTGTAAAGAAGAGACAGTTGCCTTTCCGCGAACAATCAGGAAGGACATCGAACATTCCACAAGAAGACAACTTGATAACTGCTGGAACGCGCTCGTCTGTATAAAAGCAAACTTTTGGCGGCGAACGGAAAAAAAGATCCGGTTGTCGCAGGATCTCAAGGTAATGATTGTGGGTCTTTGTTTATTCTATTAAGTTATTTGCCATGCGAGCAGTAAAAAGTCTTTTCAACAAAACACCTCACGGTCTACAGTCAATTACATGCACCCAAAACCGAAACTGGAGTAAAAAGCCGCCAAGTTTCCAAAAAGGATCGGCATTTGAAGGTAGACATTCAACCAGGGAAAGGCCACCAAGGTTAATGCTATTAGCCGAGTTGATCGCACCAGGCAGCAAAAACTGTCTTCACTCTATGACGGCAACTATACGGCAATAGTACACTGAAATTTTGAGCATTTTTTAATTTTAATATGCCACTTTGCATGTGGGTACCTTAAACCATGCGCAATGGCTGTTTGCCGTGACGTCACCATGAGTTAGCCAATGACGAAAGAGAACAACGGCTGTTTGGCCGTCTGATTGGACTAGCCCAGTCACGTGATATACACGTCAGAGCAAACAGCCATGGTGCATGGTATAGGCCAATACAATGTGTTTTAGAGGGAAAGCTATCTCGATTTCCATGTAGAACACCAAATGGCGGCTCCTCCCCCCCTCCCCCAAAAAACTATTTGCTGTAAAGGCTGTAACTCCTTAACCGTTAACAATTCAAAAGCATTATGTGAAGCCAAAACGTTCAGCACACAATTCTATTTCGAAAACGTGATATACATTTTTTTTACGTAAAAGTAACGCTTGAATCCCAAAATCGTATTCAAAGTAGTGTACAATGTACATCACCCTTAATTCGCGTGAACACTCCTTTTTTCACTTGGTTGTTACAGTGATTTTCGAGTTCAAAGTGCTATGATAGCCCGAAATGGAAATGCTCAAGATTTTCTGAACGTTGGAGATCTATTCTTTCCATCAGTTCTAACCGAAATTGTTTAACGTAGATAGGGAACGTGATATGGCCATTTAAAGGTGAAGAAATAATGGCGTAGCGGCAAAATCTTGTATTGATTTTCGAATTCAAAGTGCTTGCGAGCCCTCAGCCCTCTAATACTCCGAAATGGACACCTTTAGGATATTCTGCAAGGTGAGGATCTAGTCTTTCCACCAATTCTAACCGAAATTGTGTAGCTTATACAGGGACCGTCCTTCACCCATTTAAGGTGAAGTGATGATGGCGTAGTGCAAAACTTATGGCGATTTTCAAATTCAAGGTGGTCTTTCGAGCCCTCTAATATCCCGAAATCGGCAGGCTAAAAATATTCAGAAATGTGGGGATCTTATCTTTCCATCAATCCTAACCGGAATTGTTTAGCTTAGATAGAGGCCGTTCTATGCCCGTTTAAAGGTGTTAGGTGTAATTTCTGTAGCAGCTAGTTTCAATTTCGAAGTGCCATTGTAATGCTCATGTTTGTTTTTGTACCTAAGCTGAACAATTTCGGTTAGGATTGATGGAAAGAATACATCCCCACCTTTCAGTAAATCCTAAGCATGTCAATTTCGGGGTATTGGAGGGCTCGCAAGAGCACTTTTGAATTCTAAAATAACCATATGCTTTCACCACTAAGCCGTTGCATCTTTACATTAAAATGGGCATATAGGACGGTGCCTATGTAAGTCAAACAATTTTGGTTACGATTGATGGAAAGTATAGATCCCCACCTTTCAGAAAATCTTTATCATGTCCATTTCGGGCCATTAGATGGACTCGCAAGAGCACTTTGAACACGAAAATCACTATAACGCCCACTTGAAAAAAGGTGCGTTTGTGCGAATTAAGAGCGAAATATTTTAAATACGATTTCGGGGTTCAAAGGTTGCTTTTGCGTAAAAGAAGTTTGTCATCTTTCCTGTCCAGAATTCCGTGCTGAACGTTTTTGGCTTCACAGTATGCTTTTGATTTGTTGACGTTAAGGAGTTACAAGGAGTTAAGTAGTTATAAACCGTTTTGGGGGTAAATCACCACCTCCTCCCTCGGCTGGGGGGAGTGGGGGGGGGGGGGTTTAACTTGCCATCACAGCTTTTTTTTCCCAGTTAACCTTCATGTGCATCATGTGCACACCAAACAGAAAGTGAACAATTCCATCAAGTTTGGGTCCCAAGCGGCCCTACTGTTGATCAGAGTAGTGTCAGAGGTGCAAGAAGTCTTGTTTTGTGACGTTAAAAGCAGACCAGGTTATAAAATCTAAACGAAGTTTGCATTAGTTAGACTGGTTACATGAAATTCCCTGAAAGGCTCTCCACGATATAGTGAACTCGAAAATATGGGCAAAAAAAGAGGTACAGCTACAGCTTTCGAAATTGAAACCTAAAATGGGCCCAAGAAATAGTCGACAACACTGTGAGATAGAGCAGAAGGCGTGTAGCACGGTCCCGGCAGAACAGGTGTATAGGCTTATTCCATGACAAATAGTGGGGACTGGGTCAGCTCAACCGGATCTGGAATCTTTTCCACTGGCCCATAAGTATTAAAATATTAAAATGCAGTAATACCAGCCATCCAAACAAAAAGGGAGACTGGCAAAAGAGTACCATTTTCATTTAGTGGGCCCATCTTTGCTATTGCTTCCCTGATGCTATTCAGGGAGACTGTTTTCAGCCAACCATTTTAAAGCTTACTGTGCACACACTCACACACACACACACACACCCCTCACATTGGATTTTAATGAATAAATCCACGTATCCAACACATCTCGATCTGTTCAGGTATACTATACAAAGAGGTTTAAGAATGGCGAGTGAGAAAAAATCCTATACCTCCCACTACTCCAGCGTTTTCATAAAACTTTATCTTTTAATACAGACCGGCCCAAAGCAACACAAAATCGAGCAGACCTTCAGGAAATTCCCTTTCCGATAGGCCAGTCCTCGTCTGTGGAGCACGTCACACCGGGCTAGGTTGCTATGGGCAGGGCCCCCACATCCAAGTTAGGGGCCTGGGACTAACTACAACAGCGGGCCCGCCCCTCTCTGGCTGAAATCGTAAAAAGGGTACACTATGTTTAATATTTGTCGGCCACAATTGTGCTTAATGGGTTGGTTCATTCATTAATCCAAGCTGCTCACGTTTGATGGCTTCCCTGCCTGACAAGCTTGCCCTGCAGTGCTCCTGCTCCGTGCCGTTGGATTGAAGTTGTTGTTTGTTGGGAGTACACAAAAAAATTCACAATACCACAAATCGAGCATGTTACTTGTAGTCATCAAAACTCGTAATTGCGGAAAAAAATTGTTTTTGGCCTTGCGGGCCCCTTCAGTGGCCGGGCCTGGGTACAGTGGGTCCACATGACCCCCCCGTTATGGGGGCCCTGGCTATGGGTCGCTAGTAAGCATAGTGGCGTATGGACTACGGCTGTAGTCTGGTAGATATGCGGAGAGCCCGGAAGATAAGTTCTAGTCGCATACGGGTTGTGGTGCGAAGCCAAGCTCTATACGAGTCTATGTAGCATGTGTGGTGAAAGCTGCGGGCTCCCTTGAGCTGTGTACCAGATGCACTTTGCCACCACGTCACTGCTGCAGTCTAAGGGTACAATTCACTAATGTGGATTGTACCCTTGGGTTCAAAGGACGGAATGGGGTAGACAGTTTTTAACGTATGCAAGGATAGGTAGTGTGGCAGCCAAACCGCCCTGAATACAGGCACCCATGACCACCTCTATTCCGGAATTATTGCTGAAAGTTTAACCAGCAGTTTTTTCCCTAGCTTGTGAGCATTTAAGGGAGAAAAAGAACCTTCAAGCTACAGAACGCAATAATAGAGGGAGTACCAAAAAACTCTAAAATCACTGTCCGACTGGTTGCTGGTCGTGCATTGCACCGTACCTCAGCGGAACCTCACAACGTTCGTTCGCCCTGAAGGGTGCCACCAAGGAACGGTGCAAGCAACTTAATGTGGTCACAGACAGGACTGCCAGCACTTCCTAGTTCCCCTTGCTATTTCATGTAAACAAACCTGGCATACGGCCAGTAGCTTCTTCACCCCAGCTAGAGTCTGAGAGCTGGTTACTAACCGGAAGTAGTAGCTAATTGCTTAACCACTTGAGCTGTCTCTTGCGTATGGCCTGTTGCTATTGTGTAATCCCTGTGTGGGGATATATTTTTTCAGGATCGTATAAATCAGCGATTCTGATATTAGATCTCTGGTTGGTGTTTGTAGTCCATCCTTACAAGTTGGACCCCCGAGACTCTTACTGGCGCAACTAACCGCTAACCCATTGCTGCCGGTCCCTAATATGTAATACCGGGAGCTGATGAGGCAATATTAATTTTTTCCTGGTAATACTCGCTACCCATTCCCATAGCTGTACAGCATTGGCAAGCTTAGAATTAAGCCGAAAACCGAGTCTTTGCATTGGTCACGTTAAGTAATAACAATATTGTGCATTGAAAATAATGAAAAGAAACTTTTCTAATGTGTTTGTCCAGTTTATTAACAACCTCAATAAGGCTTGGCCAGTACTGATATTAACATCAATATGGTCAGTGATACTAGTAGTTTTGAATCGGTATCAAATAGCGGTTTTGGTAAAATATTGGTTTTGACGATAACTTCGCCAAAAAACTGATGTAGGCTGTTTTGATGTTCCAGTACACCATTCGAACCGATTTTTCTAGAGCTTCCAATGGTACCACGTTCATATGGATAGCTTTCTTAAGTTATTTACCAAACACCAAAAACTATTGCAGAAAACACATGTAAAAAATTGCGACGAGGTTGTAGTTCGTAAGCTCAAGTTGTTACCGAGCATTCTGCAACCCCCCCCCCCCCACCCACATTCCATGCACCTACTTTAAAAAAAAAAACTACTTTATGATATACTGATTTGGGGGAATTTTGTTAACAGTGAGAAAAAATGATTAGTACATAGAATTTTATTGATTATTTATCGAAAATAGATCCTATTGGTAGTAAGCTGTAATGAGTACCGAGCATCCCCCACATCTTATGTTAAGATCTACATAACTGAGCTCACAGTTTTTTCATTTTGGTCCGCAATGGGAATCTCGAAAATCCTTATTTTATTGAAGTCTTTAGTGGAATCTCGACAATCTTTATTTTATTGAAGTGCGTAGGCTTGGGCGACTGGGTGGTGTCAGGGGTAGCATAAATATAAAGGACGTGTATATAATGCGCTCCTGGTGGTGTTTAATTTGTAAGGCCCTTTAACAATGATTCGCAGATGTAGTGACGTCACAGTATTTTCATGAAACAGGAAATCACAACAATGCGCTGTAAAACCGGCCTACGCGGGGATGGGGACTATACTACTACTATTCCAAGGTCTTTGGGACAGCCTCCCGTACATGGAGAGTATTGTTGGGATTTCCGTTTTCATGAAAACACTGTGACGTCACTACATCTGCCAATTATTGTTGAAGGTCCTTACAAATTAAACACCACCGTTACCAGTCTCCCAAGCCTCCGAGATTCCCATTACGGACCACAGGGACGCGTCACAAAATACGAATAGACCGGCAGGACTATTCCTGCCAGTCTATTCGTATTTTGTGACGAGCCCCTGTGCTACGGACTTCAATAGAATAAGGATTATCGAGATTCCCACTGCGGAGTCACTTGATTTATTTAAGAGGGGATAAATAATTATTCCATTTTATTTATCCCCTCTTCCCTGGGGCTCCTTGTATTTGAAATAAACCCAACGGAGTCTCAACTCCGTTTTATTATAACCACAAGGCCATCTTCCCTGGAGGGCATATGCACGGAAGCCATACACGGAAGCCCCAATTGTGTCCTCAGATCTTTCTCACATGATATAACTATAATTAGGCTTGAAGGAAAAGTGGGAATATATTTTTATCCAAAGAGACTAAGTACAGTTGGTCTGCGTAGAAGAGGAGCCGTCCTACAGCTTCAGGAATTGGCGGTATAATTTATAATAATTCCCGACATTAAAGGCACATAACTCCCTCCGGTATATTTTAACAGTTTCACTCGATGCATTACCGGAAATAGTTTTATATAAACTGATTTACCTTTCATTTGCTGGTCTAAGGGTACGATGCAGATGTCAGTAGTGGCGCGTGAATGTTATTAGGCTTGTTTTAAACGGCTCGGTCCGAGCGGTATATAACTCCCGCCACATCGCTGGCAAGCCGCGGCCCTGGAGGAAGGATAATTAATCCTTCGCTCAATTTGCGACTTGGTCGTACGATGTGTCACGTTGCAGCGGCCCCGAAATGAGTATGACTAGTGTCGTAGAGCAATGCGCGCTGCGGTCGTTTGAACTGTATTTTAGCGTAGGTGACGCAGAGTAAAGCGGCCAGAACGGAGGGATTTATGTGCCTTTAAAGTAACTTATAAACAGTACGGAAAGCCAAATGGGCTCGAAAAGTGACAAATAAATACAGATGCAAACTTATTTACGTTGCCTTTTGGACTTAAATGCCAGACTGCCTTAATCGGGAAAGGTCAGGATTCAATTCCCACTCAGCAGTCTGACATTTAAGTCCAAACGGCAATGTAAATAGGTTTGCATCTGTATTTATTTAACTCCTGCAACCTATTAGATTAACCTAAATGGATATAATTGGGCTTATCTAAAAACGTGGGAATATTTTTTAATCCTGTGAGGCATATGAAAACTTGGCTAAGAAAAATTGGGACAACCCTACTCTACAGCTATATTTGTAGGAATTATACGTTATAGGGTATAAGAAAACAACTGCAAGAGGGTCCTTATTTGACGTAGACAACTGTTCTTATAGTATTGTTGGATAAAAAACATTCCCACCTTTCTGTCAAACCTAATTATATCGATTCAGGTTAATTTTATAGGTCACAGGAATGATTTGAAGTCTTGAATTGTCATAAATTAAACCTGCAATTCATCAGTTCGGTGTACGGACAATAATATTGCTGTCAGTCAGTCCCTGTTCGAAATAGATGGCTGTTCTTTATCTCGTTGGATCTGCCACCTTTCATACGAGCTTAATTATATCCATTTAGGTTATTTTGATTGGTCACATGAAGTCTGAAATTATTATAAATAATGCACCATCAATGCCAAAATATACGAATAATAGCTGCGAGGCGGTTATGTTGTCGCAGACAACTGTTTTAGTCCAGCTGAATGAAAAACAATCCCATTTTTCAGTCAAGCATAAATAAATTAATTTAAATTAAAGAGAAAATCATGTGAATGCATTAAAGTAGTAAATTAATGATAAAAGTATCACAAAATAGTAATAGTACAAAACTTTTTTTTTTATTTTAAAGATAACACGAAGCATGCGAAAATGCTTATTTGTGTTAGCAACAGTATACATTTTCAAAGTAAAAATTCATTACGTAAACGAAAAGTAACATTAAAAAGCAATAAGTACATTAAGAATAGGAATAACACATAAACAAGATTATTATATCATCACTTAAAAACTAATAGTGTCATCATAGTACAGTGGTTTGTTAAAATACACAATACACATATGTAATTATGTATGTATTATGAGTTTGATGAGACATTTCCTGCTAGCAAGAAGTTTATTTTAAGTTTGTTTTTTAATTCATTAAATGTTTTGATATTTTTCAAGTTATTGGGGAGGTTATTGAACATATAATTTGCATAGTAGTTTTTTCGCATTTTTTCATATAAGTTTCTCTGGAGTGGAGTAGAATAAAGTTGTTCTTCTGACTATTGTACTGTTTTAATTTATCATATTTCGTTCTTAGTGCAAAGTAATACTTTAGAAGAAGTGTTACGTAGACTTTAAGATCAACATTCATTAAATTGTTTTCCTTCATAATTTTTTTTTTTTTTTTCATTTTTAAGATCTGTAATAAACAGTGTTTTAATGATTCTATTAAGAGTTTTTTGGAGTCTAAGCATCGACGTTTTTGTTGAGTTGCCATAAATTTCAATCCCATATCTATGCCGATACATAACAATTTGTAGCAACATGAAAAACCAACAAAAACTAATATTTTCATATAAAGTTTTTTCATATAAAAAAAACCCCAATAAATAGGGAAGTACACTATAACAATGTAGAAAACAGTTAAACATTTATAGGGTTCGGCATGATATATTAATCTATCTGTTATTACAGACCTAACTAACGCTCTTCAAAACATTTTAACGATTACTGGACGGCCTACATAGTTTTCTTGATGCACGTAACGCTATAACAGGTTTTTGTTTTCCTTTACCAGCCACATGATCAGCATCACGAAAGTGATCAAAATCATGAACGAATGTTAAGTCAATTCCACCAGACTTTGTAATTGATAAAGTGCAGTACTGAGTCGAAAACTTACGTCAGAAATCCTTGTTGATATTGGTTGATGTTCCTCCCGGAGTCTTCCCCTTGTTGATCTCGTCGTATATCAAGCCCCGAGATTCCCACGTGGTTGTGAGTCAAGCAGGATGGCTTCGCAACGCACTGGCATTTAGAAAGATGTCGGTATAAAATTCAATTTGTAGGTCATGAGAAGGAGACAAGAGATGCATGCAAGTTCGCGAGTCACTCTGATAGGATTGGTTAGCCGATTCTGCCAAAATCACCTGAGGCGAAACTAGTCTTCTCTCTCTCTCTCGGCATGGGGGACCGCCCTCCATTCAAGGACGCACAACTTTTCCCTGAAAATGTTAAGGATCCCAGAAAGGCGTAGGCCTAACGATTCCGACGACGGAAAAATATTGGCAATATGGTTAAGACGTAGACGTAATGTCAAGATTGATATTTTTTGTTGCAGAACAATGTCAGTCAAAGTGAATTTCAGCCGAATTGAATGGTGACACAGGGCTGTACCTGTAGGAATGGCCTGTGGGGTTGACGGTAGTCAGGCCAAGTCGTTTAAAGTTGTCATAAATAAATAAATTAAATAAATAAAATAATGATGAAAAGAATAGAAAAAAAAACAGGAATAATCCAAAAGTATTAGGCATAAAGTGTTAGGCAGACAGTATTTTTATCAGCTCTTGTCGCCCCTAAGGCTTACTTTATTTTTTGTTCCTATAACAGCCAGACCTCTGCAATTCTGACCAAGTTTGTGAAAGTGAAAACAAAGTATTCTGGTTTTTTAGGACACTTGGTTGTAGTAAACTGTCAATTGCAGCGTTGGGCCATTGAATTTGTAAACACAGATGCTAGCAGTTACGTTAGAGGAGGATGTGAACGGCGTAGAATAACGTCGTTTATTAGCCTTGTTCATCTACCTATTTCAGAGTTTGATACAAATAAATAAATAAGTAAAAAGGAATCAAAATGTGCTGCGAACAACGAAGAATTATTAGAATACTAGAAAATAAAAAAGTTATAATTTCATAACTTGTTTACTGAATTGGATGGACATGAAGGGGATATCACAGGGCGTGTGCAGATGCTATGTACAAAACATAATTTTTTTTTGGGGGGGGGGAGCGCACGGGTTGTGGGGCACCGGCACTACGCGGATTTTTGGCCAGGACTATTTGTTTGTTAGATTTGCAGGTATTAAACCTATCATAGAGAAGTCGTTTGTGGCGAGCATCTCACTGCTACCCTCACCCCTATGGGGCAAGGTGGCCTGATGGTTAGCATGACCGTCTCATATGCCAGAGGTCCCGGGTTCGAGTTCGACCTCAGCCATCACTGGCATTTATTTCCGGGAAAAGAAGGGACCTGTTGATCTGTAGTTGGGATTATTGCTAGTGTGTGCGCCTTGCATGCGCACACTAAATTGTTGATCTTACATCCTGTATGGTTTGGTTATCTCTGTCCATCTCTGATTTGCCACCATTGGTGCATCTTGCTACTATACAGTGTCTGGTTGACCAATGCCGTGAAAGTATGCTAATGATACTAAGTTATAAATATACTTGCTCAGCCATTTGCATCCGTCAGCCGTCTGCTATTTGCTGCCAACGTCCGCCCAAGTTACTTTGGAGTTAGGCTACACTTTTAAGTAATGTGTTAAAACTGAGTACACATCACTTGTGATGTCTCGTGCTCATGTCGACTGTGACATGTAAAAGAACGTAGGATTTTCCGATGGGATTTACCTAGCAAAATTGTCCCTCTCTCCATCTGGCACCATGGCTTCAGCTGGGAGCGCGTCAAAAGCTAAAGCTACCCTCACCCCTCCCTCAAGCGCTCACGCGCACGCACAGGGACATTTTCCTTACGCAATAGGATCGAATCTAGGATTCGAAGTGGCCACAAATGGTGAACTGATATGCCCTGATACAGGGCTCCCACAACGGGAGATCAGATGACCCATGGTACCCAAACCCGGTCACTCTAAGTTATGAGCACTATAAGTAACGCATTCGATTTATGTGAAGTGATTTTTTTTCGTCCAAGCTTCAAACGTAAGCAGCTCAGATTAATGAATGAACCAACAGATATACATAGTGTAAATTTTCTTCAGTCGGGGGAGTGGGACGGCGTCCATTGTAGTTAGTCCCAGGCCCCAAAATTTGAAGTGGGGCCCCTGGGCGCTAGTAGAAAATAATAATAATGGCAAATGGTAACAGCGACTTTCAAAAGGGGTTCCTACTTAGCACCATCCGTCGCCGGATTCGTCAACCTGAATCCAAATAAAACTAACTGAAAAGTTACGCTTAAAAAAAATCAAAAACCATATCTAGTTTACAGTTGTATTACGCGATTTTAAATGAGATCCCTTATAGCGTAGTAAATTTGCACATCTGGAATAAATTACTGCTAAGTAGTTTTGATTTGTAGTTTTGATTTGTCTCTATTTGTTTCGATATGTACGACTGCTAACCACGGCGATTCTGATTGGTCCCCATCGGTCGCCCTAGTAACCAAACAGCCAGAACCAACCGAGCCAAGAGAAAGATGTACTGCAGGAAAGCCAGCCCTGCGTCAAGAAAATTGTCTTTCATAAAATTATAAATCAATGAAAATGATGTAAGAAAGACTAATTTGGGCTTCGTACTGCCCTAATAAGTTGTGCTTAGTATCTATAAAACTGATTTATGTAAAAAAAATTGCAATTTAACGAATTGATATGCACAGACGAACTGAATGAAAAATTGTCAGTATCTACTCAGATTATCATTCAGCATTGAAAACCAATAACAACCAGTAACACCCAGTAACATTGAAACAAATAATCCATAACATTAATGTAAGCATGGTATTCATTTCGAATAGTGATTACGTCGATCATCTTAATTTGTATAAAAGTTTAATTTTTTGTTTTGCTAAATAACTGAAAAAAAACTTACGAGTTACGATGCTGGCAATGTCACCAGTATTAAAAACCGACGAAACCTTCGAATGGCAAACTGAAACGCCAAAATCCGTTAAAAAAGTTTGGCCAAGTCGTCACGGAAAAAAAAAACCGGTTCCCCAGCTTAGGAAATCCGCGAAATGGCGGAAATTTCTCACGTGTGGTTTTTCTACTTGAACAGTGGTGTACACAGGAAATTTGTTCGAGAAGGGGAGGGGATAAAAAAAAATGGAATTCAGAAAGGGGCGGGGGGATGTTTACGTTCCTCAAAGCCATGCAAAACTGATTCCTGCGTTCCTCGAAGCTCTGCAAAACTGTTTTTTTTTTTATTTTTCAGAATTATTTCAGCTGCAAATAGTGCATTGTCTACTCTTGCCGAGGGTCTTGTTGGATGGGGAGAACTTATCACCGCCACCAACGGCGCCCGCAGAACGGAAAAAAGGGGTGTGCTCGAAACCTCAGAAAGAGCAAAATCAGGCATGTGCACAGGCCCCCGGGAGAGCATGGAAAAACTTACTTTTTTCTGGGAACCTAATTTTTGGTGTGTTTTTGACCCATTTTTTTTTACCTTTTTGCCCCTCTTTGTAACACTTTCTTTGCCTTTTTGTCCCTTTTTGTCTTTTTCCACCACCACTTCAGCAAATGTCGGCCATTTTTTTTAAAAGGGAACTTTGCCATGAAGGCAGCGGCTTATGGTCCCCCCCCCTCCCCCTGTGTTACTGTGCAAAATGATAAATCCAAAGAGCAAAAAGTTCAATTAACAACATGAAATCACGTGCGCACTGGGAAGAAGTCTCCACTCCACCCCTTGCTATGTTGGAAAGGAAAGCTTACATTTTTTTACATTCTATGCTCGCAGCATTTTTTCCCAACTTTTTTTTAGGCGTAAAAAGGGCAACACAGCCTCTTGGGTGGAGAAGAGGGGAGGGGGGCTTGAGCCGCAATAGCCCCAATGTAGGGGCGCCCTTGACCGCCCCTCCCCACCTCGGGGCGCCACTGTAGGCCTACTGGAACGTTGTACAACACTACTGCAAATTTCGAAAATGTGCGGAATGCATGTGGGGGGGGGGGGGGCGCTGTTGTA
>JAHWFP010222984.1:57132-85183 GCA_023313725.1 Lithobius niger | reverse complement strand
TTGTTGGGTTTTGCTCTGAACGAAGATCCTTAGATCCAGCAACCAACGTCTTCACACTGTCTACGACCTTGTTTCTAATAAACTACTACAAGATAAGACTTCACAGAAGGATTTTGGCGTTATTCTCGATGGTGATCTTTCGTTATAGCTATAAATTGACAGTGCATCGAGACTTTTTTTTTCTATTAACTCATTAAATTTAGCTTTTAGCTTTTTTTGCCAAAAAAGTGAAACCTGTTATGACAAATGAGCAAGGTATTTGAAAAAAAAGATACTGATACATTTCCTGGCAAATGTGGTCGCAGCTGAAAAATCAAGGTCGGCAAATTTAACTTGATTTTAGAGAAAGAGGCATAATTATTAATTATGGGTAACAACTGCCGAAAGTCTCATTTTATCAGATTGGGAAAGTATTTTGCTGGCTCGAGAATGACAGGAAGCAATTTTGCTTTGAGTGAATTAGGCACCAATTTGTGGTAAATACAATTCTTAAGCAAGGAAATCTGCTGTCGAAGTTTAACAATTTGCATGACATCAGAAGCTAAACTCCTGGAAACTTTAAAAAGAGAGTGAAGAAGTTCGAATCGAAGTAGTGCAAAAATAGGGTGGGGAGGGGCATGCGTACTGGCTGCAACTCAAATGGCTTAAGATTCAGATAAGAAAAAGGTAAGCACTTTCCTTTTCTAAGCATGTCCAATCTGTTGTAGCCAAAGCACACGCTGTGTTAGCTGTGTTAGTCCGAAATAACTTTGACGAGCCTAAACCAAAGTTCTTCCTTAAACTGTACTGTAGTCTTGTTACAAGCATCATCGAGTATGCAAACCAAGCGTGGTGGATCAAACTTGAATGCGACGAGGACAAAGTGGAAAGACTCCAGAGACGGGCTAACAAAGCGGGTCATTGGTTTATCCAATCTGCCGTACAATGAACGTTTGCGACGACTCAGACTTCCCGCACTGGCTTATCGACGTTGTCGCGGAGATCTTATCTTTGCCTATAAGACTGTTAACTCTAATAACCCACTTGAGAAATCTTGGCTCGTTGTCACTGATGATCTTAGGACTAGAAACCATGGAGATAAGATTGTGAAACATAGTTGTCGGACATCATTACGACACGAGTCATTTGCTTTCAAAGCATGCAACGTGTGGATTAAGTTACCAAAATATAAACAGAGTAGCCAGTGGCATAACAAAGTGTCTCTGGGCCCATAGGCAAAAGTTATGGTCGGGCCCCCCCTCCCCCCCCTCCCCCCCTCCCCAAAAAAAATCTTTGACCTTTTCGACTGTCTTGGTCCAAATCAAACACATATTCTACATTGTTTTGTTTACGTTACCCGAACACCCAACAACTTTTCAGCCAAAAAAATTACTTCGTAATACAAACAAACAATAATGTTTGAAAAGATTTATTAAAAAAAAATGTCTGTGTGGTATTTTTTAAGCCTACTTAACTATCGAATTATCATAAATTTTGTTTAGCAGCTACATTATTACACTTGTAAAATGGGAACTTGGACTTGCTTATAACATATTGCACTTTGAACTGACATTTACATACCGCATTTAGTTCACACTTGAGACTCTTAAAGCGATAGTTTCAGCTTGCTTTTCTCAATGAAAAAATCTCAATGATGTTGTTCATTACCATATTTCGATGCCTGATGGGAGGCAGGGGCCCGTAAGCAATGCTTACCCAGTCTACCTGTACGTTACGCCACTGAGAGTAGCCATCAAGTGGAGGTGAAAGACGAAATGACAACGTTTCGGTTCCTAGCTCGGAACCGTTTTCAAGTGAAGGGGTTTAAAACATGTCAAACAACTTAATAATTAAAAATTAATAAAACAGCAGCAGAGCAGATGGGTCATGGTGATAAACCTTACAAGAGCTAAGGATGTAAGGTTCCATACTGAAATTAAAATAAAACAAAATAAAAGTCGGCGGCACAATTCACTTAAAATGATTATGTTATCATCAGGCTTTTCATTAGTATTTATAATATTTTGTAGTGCTTTAATAAATTCATTTTTATTGCTGCTTGGTAGCCTGTACAAAGTCCAAATCTGGAAAACCTCTTCATCAATTTTTAATATAGCCCTAATACCATCATTAATGTCGCAATTTATTTTCTTCAAATCTACATCAATATTACTTTTTACAAACATAGCTAGACCACTTCCCTTCTTATGGTTTCTCTAGTAACAAAATAGTTATCGTAGCTATCTAATTGGCACAATTTATCTTCATATGTGTTAGTATTAGTTTCTGTCAGCATAATTATTTCCCATTTTAGTTTAGCATCTTCTAATGTCACCGAAAACTCATGCGAATATTTTCGGAGACTTCTAACATTAATATGTATGATTTCAAGATTTTCTGGTAAAGCGCTGTAATAATTATTTCCATAATTATGGTCTTCACTTAAAATTCCATTAACATATTGCCTTCAATGAATATTAGTGGCTTAATTAGCACGGCCGTGCTTATTAGAGTTCGTTTGCGCACGAGAATTTCAGAAAATTGGACAGGAGGCGGAAGCGGAGGCGGCGGAGCGGCTAACAATGTCAAAATGTTACAATGCTGCAACATGTAAGAATAGGGTAACAGTATGCGAGGCACACAATGTAACGAAGTGAGTATATTGCTCTAAGATGCAACGATGGTTGGGTGCCGGGAAACTAACATTGTCGTTGTTTGAGTTAGCTACTTGTTGTGGAGTACCAAAATTAAATGGTCTTTTCCTTAAATCTTCAAGTTTAAACCGTAGGGTGCGAAGTCTTAAATTTTGAGGCCTACGGCCTACGGCCTCAAAATTGGGCGGCCGACATGACTGAGTGACTTATTTACTTTTTTCAATGCGGGCTTCGGGAAGCCAGTTGAATTGTTTCCGCAATTGTTACCACGATACTGAAACAATCCAGAATCAACTACTCATCGAGATGACGCATGCTAAATTCAGAAATACGCTAATGTGTTGCCATCAAATAATAATCATGGGACAAACCTTCGGCGGAACCTAAACATAAGTATCCATTTCTAATGTTCCGTTTTTTCGAAAACAAAAATCGGTGGACAGTGGACACATATAAAATGGAAGCGAAAAGAGCCAACAAATTAACTGAGTAAAAAACGGCTTCGCCGTTTAGAAAAAAAAACATTAGAGCTCGTATCCCCATACTCACAGCCCTGAAGGTACACGAATAAAAACGGATTAGAGTTCACTCAAACGCAACGAACTATATAATTTGAACTCCAATTCGCAAAACGTAAACCCACATACACACACAAACAGCAAAACGCTACAAAATTGAAAGATAAAAATGCATACACAAAATGAACACAAATTATAGTTCAAATTATAGTTCGTTGCGTTCGAGTGAACTCTAATCCGTTTTTATTCGTGTACGTTCAGGGCTATGAGTATGGGGATACGAGCTCTAATGTTTTTTTTTCTAAACGGCAAAGCCGTTTTTTGCTCAGTTAATTTAAATAGTTGTCTGTTTTTACAATAATGACCTTTCATTTTCATTTCATCTCATTAGAATTTTACGATTTATGAACCATACTACTTGAAATTCTGATCCACCGCATATCTTTTGATTTCCAAAAAAGTTGCCCGTGATATGGTGACATATTTCATTAATGTATAATAGCCTTCCATTTGCATTTTGCAAGGCACCAATAAAAAAAAAACATGCCTTCTCACTAACTTCGAGCATCTTGCTAGAAATAGCTTTTCCGACATTTACATATAGGCTAGAGTGAATGTAGCAAAACCGTTTCTCACGAAGGGAAAAATAGGAAAATGAATGCCTTTGCAACATTAACACGTGTTTGAAGTAATGTTGCAAAACTGAGCCATACAGGAAAGCCAATCGGGAGGAATGTACCTTTAAATTTGTTACTATCTTTTTTTCATGTGAATGAATCGGACAATGCATTCAAAAGTTACAGACAGACGGACACCAACAGAGAGAGAGAGAGAAGCTCCTTTACACTGCTGAGAACAGCACATCACAGAAATCTTAACCAGGGTTCCCACCAAAATACTGAAATCAATTTCCCTGAGTTTTTCAGGTTTTCCAGAGTAGATGAAGTCATTTTCCAGGCTATTTACCGTAATATTAGGAAGGATTTTTTTTCACCCAGTTTACCAGCTTTGTGTTAAACAGGCTGTTAGATAAGAAATACATTATTTTTCCCCGAGTTTTTCTGTTTTTTTGTAAAAAAAATCAGAGAATTCCCTGAGTTCTCCTTGAGTTTCGAACGTAGTTTAAATTCCCTGAGTTTTCCAGGTTTTCCAGAGTAGATGAAGTCATTTTCCAGGATATTTACCGTAATTTTAGGAAGGATTTTTTTCACCTGTTTACCAGTTTTGTGTTAAACAGGCTGTTAGATGAGAATACATTATTTTTCCCTGAGTTTTCTGTTTTTTTGTAAAAAAAATCAGAGAATTCCCCGAGTTCTCCCTGAGTTTCGAACGTAGTTTAAATTCCCTAAGTTTTCCAGGTTTTCTAGGTTGGTTGGAACCCTGTTAAACCGTGACGAGGAAAAAACAATGCTGCAGTTAGAAGAAGCACCGACGGCTGCGATGGGAGTTTTGTTTTTATTTTAAACTGCCGCTTTAATCACGCAAACATGTAGCACAAGATTTAAACGGAATGGCGGGGTGAAAATGTCCTGTACCCTACCGTCCCTCCCACTGACGTGGGTTCTCCAAACCGTCAAATCTAAAGTAAATCCTTACGGGTGACTTGTATGTATGTGACCGTCGATCAACACGACGAAATCGGATCTAGAAATCTCTATTGACACAACTCGGACCACGTCATGCAAAGCACACAAGGAGGAGATGGATGGACCCAGTGGGTCAGCATTAGAGAACTCGTACAATTCCCCGCCCGTCTTCCTTTCCTGAATGTCAATTCCCTGTTTCTCCCTTTCTGACAAGCATGTCACCGTGAGTGGTAAAGCAATTTCCCTAGAAGCAGTTTCCCAAAGGTAGCAGTTGTAGTAGCACTTCGAAACGTGGGCTCCGTTGTACTCTTCGCTTGTTGATAATTTACTACTTTCTTTTTTTTTTTAACCTTGCTAAGTTTACCTATAGAGGGACAATCACGCTAGGGAATTCCGGGAATAAATATATGCCATAATCTACATGACAGACAAAAACCTTTAGAAATACTGACCCGTTACGTAAACAAAGTGCGTTGTAAATCATCATTCTGATATAGAAACATCGAGTTGCACACGGAGAGAAACGGGGTGGGGAGGGGCAGCTGCCATACTTGCAAATGGGTCCAGTAAGTCATATGCGTCAACAGACACCGACCAGATGACGTTAAAGGTGCTCGCCTCCATTTTAGTGACGGTGTTGCTGCTTGAAGCTGTTTTGAGACATTCTCTCAGACCTCCATAAAAATGTTGCAATGTTACTTTTGTTATAAAAATGTTAGTTTTCTGTTGGATGCGGCAATAAGAGGGAGAGGGTAGTTTCTTTAAAAGGACTCACCATTTCAATGCTTATGACATCATGCCGTGTTTACACCTTCATCATGCTTTTGATTGAATGTAACTCACCGCTGCCTTTAATCTGTTGTGGTTCAGAAATACTTTATTGTACAGTAACGTCAGCGTATTTGCACGAACGTCAGCGCATTGTGTGTATTTATTTAATCCGTCGTTGAGTCTTTGTATTTGTTTGTATTCCTTCTTCACTGCCGACGGCCGCAAGCATTCTCGGTCGAATAGTCACTGATGTGACCTTAATAACGAGTTCAGTGAACCATCATTTGCCAGTGGAGGAGAGGGCAGATGGATAAAGGCGTTAAGCCAGTGATCTGGGGAAGGAATGGGTTGCCAGTTCGAATCCCGGTAACGCCACTCCGACGAAACGTAAGTCACTGACTTGCAGCACTACGTTATTTCTAGTGTTATTCTGTTCTTTCCTTTAAGAACAACGAATAAAGCAGGACTTGTCGTTAACGCCAACAGGCCTTGAAAACAATTAACAGGAATGTTTCAGCAAATAATAAAGTGGAGGAAATAGACCGTTATAGGTAACAGTTAAAAGGACATACTTTCTAACAATATTCGAGCAACCTGGGCGAAGTAGATTTTGCAACATTTACATAGGTTAGAGTGAATGTAGCAAAGTCGTTTTTCACGAAGGAAAATGAATGCCTTTGCAACATTTACACACGTCTGAAATAATGTTGCAAAACTGAGCCATACAGGAAAGCCAACCGGAAGAAAAGTACCTTTAACTGACTAACGATCAGATCTACGAATATTATCCATTAAATAAAATGGTTCCTGTGCACCGTGTGAGAACCTTAACAGCAGAAAAGCTACGTAAAACCAGTCGTACAATTTTTAATTAGGCCACGAAAAAAAAAATTGTTTCTCATAGGCGCCCGCATCAATAATTACGGGCGGCGTCTTTAATTTTTATTGTTAAATAAATAAATAAATTGCGCGCGCACCCATACGGAATGAAATTTTTTTCCTATTACTTTACTTTGGGTTTTAAAGGTGCCGGTCTGTGTCTAACAACAGCCTGTTGTTCAGTACTACGCTGGCTGCAGACAAACGAAAGGCTACTGCAAATTCCAGGTGTTAGCCTTCTTCATTTCAATTGCACATTATTATAAGCTAGGTTTAACTGATTTTTACGAACGTAAGAAAAGCTGCACATTTTTCAGTTTACCAATAATAACCACGAAAATAAACCAGATTTCAAATATGCGTTTTTCACAATTTACTGCATTTTTAGGGAAGCTCCACAAAAGAAATGTCCCCCCCCCCCCACTTCACTAAAAAAATATTGCCGTACCGCAGCAGACTTTGAATAAAAATAAAAAATAAAAACCCGCCCGACCGCATCGACTTTTGGTTTGTACACTGATGAGAAACAAGGTATTTATTTTTATCTGACTTAGTCAACAGTTAGTATGAAGCATCGAATAATAGATTGGTGTTCGCTTCTGTCGTTTAGTGTTTAGTCAACAACATATTAAACCAAATAAATACAGATGCAACCCTATTTATGTTGCCGTTTGGTGTTATATGTCAGACTACCTGAGCGGGGAATCGAACCCACGACTTTTGAAACCAAAGGGCGAGGTCCTACCGCTGAGCCATACTGACGAGGCCGTGCCAAAATGGCTTAGTGGTAGGACCTCGGCCTTTGTTTGCAAAGATCGTGGGTTCAATTCCCCGCTCAGTCAGCCTGACATACAAGTCCAAAAAGCAACATAAATATATTGCGTCTGTATTTATATAACTATTGCTGAGCCTTTGGCTCTCGGTCTTTAATATTAAACCAAAGGTAGAAATATATTTTAGAAACTCCTTAGCCGCACCATATTCTTTTGTGAGTAGAGTTATCCCAAGTTTACCCGGTTTTATATCCAAGGTTGGCTTCAGAAAGGTAGCCCGGGAAGGAAACCGCTTGGAGAATTTCCGAAATTTTTATTTTTTCCCCAACAGTTTTCTTTTATTATTTTAGCTATTTTTTTTTTGTAGTTTTATCTCTTTGAAAAACCCTTGGTCCCTTCCTGGGTTTTATGCCGCATTAAATACAGTTCAAACGTTTATGAATATAAAGACATTGTGAGTTTATTCAGCCATTTGCTCTTTAAGGTTTGCTTTTAACGGCTTGCGTGCGGTGAAAATTTTTTTTACATTTTCCATATTTATGAAAACAAGAAAAACGGCTTTAGACACGTTTTCCGTCAACGAAAACATCCCTACTTAGCTGCGAACCCCCCAAAAAAATAAAAAAATAAAATAAAAAATAAACAAAAACCCAAATGTCAACGTTTAAAGCTAGCTGGCCTTAAAAACGGCATTCAATCACGCGCTAAAGACAGAAAGAGGGGAGAAAAAAAAAACAACAAAAATAACCAAAACAGAAAAGCGCACTCACTCGCCGCAACGAAAGGCGCGATGCAGAACACGTTTTGGTGACGTCATCCTACTCCCCATCGATCGGCGTGTCGTTGCCACCGTATGCTAGACGCCGCCGCCAGGGGTGCCCCGCAGAGCAAGCAGCATGGAGGAGGCGGGCAGCGAAAAGCGAAAGGTGTCGGTTCTATCCGTACCCACGGACATCGTAAGCTTGGATCCTGTCATGATCGACTTGCCTAAAGCATCGAGAGGTAAGATTTTTAAACCAATCCCGGGGGCAAAGGCAACCGCCGGGGCAGGCGAATCGTGTACACCTTGGCCTACGTGGGAGGCTGGCAGCACGTGAGGCTGCGGAGTGGGACAGGGCAGCCGAACCGAGAAAAAGGGGGTCGCTGTGCTTGTGGCCGTTATCTGTTTAATAATATACGCGTTCTGTGACGCTACCCGCCAGCCGGTATGCAAGTGGTTCTCTAACTACTATCACAACGCCAGACAGACCTTGTTTCGCACTACGCAAAGCGTTCCCGTCCCTGACCCCAGCGCGTTGAAATTACATTACGGTGTTGTTGTATTGGTTCGGGTTTTGCTAAAAGGTGGTGCACTACACCGACGGGTTCAAACGGAAATATCAGCGTTCCCAAAACGGAAGGGGCGTGGACTAGACGGAAGTGATACCAGCCACTCCACAAGGACCCGGTTTTCTTTTGTAAGCGCTGAAGAGAATTGTGCATAACACAATACGCATTGTGTCCCTAATTAATTAACGAACGGCGCCTTAATTAGGGTGATGAATAACGTATGAACACGTTAATGCAACTGGTAACGGTTCATTTGCCTCCCTGGTTGCTACGCGAAAGGGTTAAATGACGACAACGTGCAGGTGGCGTGTAGGTTCAGATGCCTAAATGTAGCCTGCAGAAACAGGTCACGCCATTTCGCCACTTAATGAATAACTAGTAGCCCATGTAGCACGATACACATCGGTCATTAAATTTTACGACTACTCTCATAAAAGGGACAAAATTGCTTTCTGAAAAAGGGTAAAAAGAATGTATATGAAAAAAGTTCCGGCAACAAGTTTTACGCAAAGGGTATTTATTATTTTGCAAGCTAGGCTGCAGATAGGCTAGTCATAGGACGGGACGGTCGTAATTCTTCAGGGGCGGCTCGAAAACAATATTATGTTGTTGGGGGGGGAAGAGGAGGTTGAGACTGATAAAAATAGCCGACTGGAATCCTTTTTTTGTTACCAAAGAGTGCGTGGATCCCGTTTTTCCAACCGGAGCCCATTTTCAGACTCAGCCTTTTGGTTTGGAGGGGGGTTCAAATCCCCCCCCCCCTTTCAGCTCTGCTTTTAGACTTAACCCCAAGTCTCATATAACAACCAGTATTAACTAGTAACTAACGTCAAAAAAAAAAACAAAGTCCCAACTCGCACTGCAAGCTTTGTGAGGGTCATCGAGGACCCCGAGCCAAACAACCAGCAAACAGCCCAGTGCTCAGAGCCCTCGTCTCCAAACCGAGCTAACGCAAGCTCGAATCCCACGACTGACAGTTAAAAAAAAAGTATCAGAAATTAATTCATGCAAATTAGGTTTAACATATCAAAAACCAAAACTGGTAAAAGGGGCCGCCAAGTTCAGAATGGTTCGAAAACACCAAAACATTCGCCAAGTTAATCACACCGCTTAATAGTTCGAAGGTTAAATAAAAACTACAACAATGCTACTTTCGGGATCAATGTTCAAGTTTTCATTTAACGTCCAAAGTATTATTCGGTGCGATTAACTTGGCGAATGTTTTGGTGTGTTGATATCACTCCTTTGAAGGACCGAACCATTCGGAACTTGGCGGCCCCTTTTACCAGTTTTGGTTTTTGATATGATATCAGTCCTTTTTTTTTTAAATTGTGTATTAGACTCAACTCCACTACCGTGCAGATATGTAATAAAGTGGCACGTCAACAAGAGATTAGGCCGAACCATTCTCAACTTGGTCACCTATTTATAGGTTTTTGGTATGGCTTTAATTTTGTTGTAATTTGTTTTATTTCGTTGGTTTTGGTGTGTTGATATCACTCCTTTGAAGGGCCGAACCACTCTCAACTTGGTGGCTTCTTCACCAGTTTTTTGGCTTTGTTTATTTTGCTTTGTTTTTAGAGTTGGTTTATTTTTCGTGAATTGGACGTGAATACAATTTATTTGGCAACGTTGTTTAGCTTTATCGTGGTACACTAGTGTGTGTGTAGGCACGAACGTCAGTATACATGTTGTCATTGTCCGAACTTTAGCTGTCCGATGAGAGACGATGCCGACAATACTAACAATGGTTATAACAATATTTTCGTACTTACGCGCCATCGCACGTCATCCTCGTTACAACCCTAGGCTCCAAACCATAAAAGGTACGCAGTTCGTATCGTACTGCAGCCATTTGTCCAATTTCATAGCTGGAAGCCTTCCCGTTATCTCGGTATCGATGAATAATCACCCTATGCAAATTAACATGGGGATGAGCGGACTAAAATTAGCTAGTAGCTAGCTAGCTAGCTTATTGCACATTTTCAACGTTATTGAGGGTCAGATTTTGCATTTAAAGCAGCTTAGCTGGCATTCCTACATGAGTTAATTTTTGTCAGGTGGGTCATTTCTCTTGATTTCAACACAATTTAAGCTTTTGTACCGCATTATTATTTTCCCCCAACCTCGACAATTGAATTGATGTGATGTTTGTTGTGATGATTGTTGCCTAATTTGGCGCGACACACTACCGTGTGTCTAGAAACTGTTTTACTTAAGTTAAAGTCCTACCCTGTCCTACCAGTAAAATTTTTATTTCGTAGTGTCTGGGGACTGCAATAAAGATCAGTGTGTGTGCAGCCATTCATAAAAAAAAATAAATTCAGTCCGTTGACTTTTCAACGAGCGTTTGTTTATTAATCTTCTTATTGCAGTTTAATTTTTAATTTAGACTGGCTGGTTGCAGCTTCGCCTATACCGCATTCTTGGTGCTATCTGCTAACAATAATTTGACGTGTTGGATACATTGTTTAACTTATTAAAGGGTTTAACCCCCCCCCCCCCTTATTTTCCTTACTAACTTAACTTATTTTCGAAGTTAGAAACAAAGCAAAAACTGCTGTGATCTCTACGTAGTTATTCTCACGTGCTTACGGTAACGGACGGGTATTCGACCTACGTTCTAAAATACCTGTTCAGAAAGACTTTCAAAGTTGCTGGATGCGTAAAAGCATGGTGGGTAATCAGATTTGGTGAGTTACTTACAACTGGAAAGCCTGCGTTAACAGGCTAAATTGTTCATAAATAGTTTCCGCCATCGCGTGTTGAGGGCGCCACTCGTTCTGCTTAGCCATCTGGCACTTTTTAATAGCAGACCCCGAATAATGCGAATAAGCATAGCCCATTGGTCGGAGTGGTGGGTTGCCAACCAAGTGAACTATGGATCGACTCCGACAACTGCCTTAGAACAGGACTTAGATAAAACAAACAACAAAAAACTTGCGATGTACAGATGCAAACCTATTTCAATCACCTTTTGGACTTAGATGTCAATGGGGCGGAATTGAAACTTTGAAACCTTTAGGGCGGGTTTACGCAAGGACTCGCCTTTGTATTCTCGCAGCTGGAATTTAATCGCAATGACGAAGTTGTGCGTTGCCATGGTAACAACGTTATCTGGATTAGCTAAATTGGACGTCATTTGAATAAATGCTTGCAGTCTTATAATCCGTGGCAATGAGATAAAGAATTCCTTCTGACGAAATTTTAACAGTCGCTTCCGAACTCTCATTATTCAGCGTTTTCATTGCGAGTCGACATAGCTAATAAGCTAATACCGCCGCCATGTTGGAATTCCAGGTGATTTCCAGCTTCTAGCTGCGAGAATGCAAATGCGAGTCGTTGCATAAACCAGCCCTTAACCCTAAAACGGCCTTAGCGGCAATGAACTCTCGACCTTTGAGTTGAACGGCTGAAGCCCCATCGCGTAGACGTACTGATACGACCTTTGGTTTCACAGACATACTAAGTGTTAAAATTTTGGTCTTAGTTCTGAAAGATGGAGGGTACAATTCCCGGTCAGACAGTCTGAGATTTAAAGGTGCCTGTTCACCAAATGACAGGTTGCAGCATCTAGCGTCTTCTACCATTATTTAGTTCTATGTAGCACTTGATTTCAACAAGCGAAGGAATGCGCAAAGAAATTTCTTTTGGCACAACAAACTAGCCACGTGCATCCTTAATTATTGAATGTAAAGTTGGTGCGTCCACGTGCACCAGGGAGTAACGGTCAAGGTTAACGATATCACTGTCACTAGATGGCGCCCAATCTAGCGGTTCAAAATCTGCGTTTCAAAACGGTCGATACATAGAAAAAAAGCTCCCGTGATGTCGTTAGGCTTAACTTTACCGCTTGCTTTCTATGTGCACCTGGGTGCACAGATTACAGATTAGATTTATTGAGAGTCTACAGGACCTGTGCAGTCATACACTCTACTATAGCTTAATTCTAAACTTATACCTAATCCAGATAACCATGTTAATGTCAGTTCGGAGCAGAGTAACCCGTGCGCACACATCTTGAATACCTTCTAATTACTTTTGAAAAACCTTCTAATTAAAACGCCCGGTCATCTTACAGAACCGAATAACCTGCCTCAGAGCTGCGGTACCAGAAATGTGCGGGGGTACACCAAGAACCTCTTTCAGATCCGCGTCTCAGTTATGCATGGAGGGCCCAAGATAAGCCGCCCAACTGTGACACACAAACAAAAAGTGAGACACGGTTTCAGTATGAGTGTCTCAGGCACAGGTTGGCGTGGTGGCCCACCCCAACCTGAACGCATGCGCTCTCAACTTGATGTGTCCAGTCCGTAATCTTGACAGCACCGTAGCATCCCTTCTCGTGGGTGCACCAACTTTACACTCAATAATTAAGGAGGCACGTGGCTTGTTTGTTGTGTAAAAAGAAATTTATTTTGTGTGTTCCTTCGCTTGTTGAAAGTAAAGGCTAGACAGAACTAGATATCGGCAAAAATGGCTATGGATGCAGCAGCTTGTCATTTGGTGACAATCCCCCTTTTAAGCCCAAAAGGCAACGATAATAGGTTAGCATTTTATTTATGTAATTCACTAATCGAGGCTTTCCTGTCTGTTATTATTTTTGAAGTAATTTTTTATGCATAATGTTTTATACTGCAAAAAAAAAATAAAATAAATCATAAACTCGCTAAAAATAATTGCCACGTCACAAAATGACCCCTCCCCCCACCCCAGGTTTGTCCGAAACTGTCACACTTCGTATATCCCCCTGGTCTTGCGTGACGTCATATACGTACGGTCATTATGGTAAAATGTTATTACTCATCCTTGTAGTAATACGTGTAAATGGAAATTCTACGCGCGTGCAGACATGGTTTTGTTTACAAATCTACGACTAGGCCTAATACACACGCGTTTACCTGACTCTTCAATCATACATTTTATAGCGTGTCCCAAAATCAATACGTCGGTTTCAAAGAGCAAAAAAAAAAAGGTGACAAAAAATCAATGAGTAATTTCAGCTTGTGAGTTTTGCTAAAATAGGCGAATGAATTATTGAAAAAACATTGATTTAAACAAATAATTAACCTACTGGCATGTAACTAGTCTGAGGACGGCATGTGCTTGATAAATAGGGTGACAGTCTTCTCCCCCCTCCCTCCTCCTTGGTGGGCAACGGTGGTGGGCAACTGTGGAGAGCGGCTATTCAATCGAAGTTGGCCCTGCATCTTCTTCCTCGTGGTTTCCAATAATGAGACGAGATGACGCTCGAGTTCATTGGTTAAAAGCGAGGTTTTCTCATTCTGCAGTGCTATCTCTGCACATCACCCTCATCATTTTCAATTATGGTATGAGATGGCACTCATGCTCCTTTGTCAGGCGCGAGCTATTTTCTCATTTTGCTCTGCTGGCTCTGCACTTTACCCTCTTGGTTTTCCAATTATGGTACGAAATGGCGCTCATGTTTCAGGTGCGAGCTTTTAGACAATCGCTCGTGTATTGGCCGAAGTAGATGACGGAGGAATATGACAGCCAATCAGAGCTTGCTGACGCTATTAGTCCTCGCTCGCTTACGGTTTTAATAATGTAGTCACGAATGCAAAATGAAATTACTTGTTGACGACGATGCTGTTTTTTTCCGGTTTCCAACTGACTGTCGATCTTACTAATTTTGAGATATGCTATATATTGTTAGTTAGGCATTTGTTTAATTGCGTTGTGTAGAACACAGTTGCTCGACCGAGAGAGAGAGAGAGAGTGAGAGAGCGCTGTTACATTTCATGTGTTTCCCGTTGTGTTGTAAAAATTAATTCAGAATAAGTTTCGTCGTCACTTCACCTACGTCAATTCTGCCCTGTGCCCACTTGTAAAAAGGTACCTTGTGTTACAGTTATCAACAAAATCTACAATGCTGGCGGGTGATTTCATAAAAATCGCACGAAAAAAACACTGCAAGTTAGGACTTGAAGATTATTTATAAAATGATTAAACCTTGAATACGCGACGCATCGTCGTCTCACAGCAGAAACTGCTCAGAATCAGAACCCGTGGCGCCATCAGGTATGTGTTATGATAACCACTGCCTACTGAAGCCCCCTAAAAATTGCTCACGAGCGGCAACTGTGTCGAATTTGTCGTCCTTATTATTTTTCTGTGGGGGAGGGGGGCCGGTAAGAGGATTACCAGGCTATTACCAGGGATTAACGGGCTCTTTTGTACTTTTAAAACCGAGTACAAGAAGCCGTGTCGGGTAATTATTAATCCACCCAAAACCAAAACTGGTAAGAGAAGCCGCCAAGTTTACAAAAAGGGTCGGCCTTTTAAAGTAGTGATATCATTCAACCAGGGAAAGGCCGCCAAAGTTAATCCTATTAGCCAAGTTAATCGCACCTACTAATAGTTCGGAGGTTATATGAAAACTAGAAGATTGCTACTAGCGGTAGCAATCTTCAGCTTTCAATCACTCAATCAGCTCATCCCCCTTCATTTGGCTCTCCCGAGGTAAACTTTAATCATTATGAACACATACTACAAACTCACGGAATGGTAAATGTTCATACAGTTCTAATATTCTGGTGGCAGACGAAGATTACTAAAACTAATCAACTCGTCAGCTGTTTAAAATTACTCGTCACTTACACTAGACTGCAAGAACAGGAATAAAATGACAGGAATAAAATGTCCGCGTCACGTTATTGAGGACATTTTTTCCTCCATAAAGAACACGTTCCCACCTGTGCTGACGATGTGCATTTTGTTTCCTAATCTTCTTTCCAGCAAAATTGTCCCTTTTATAGTGGTGGGGCAGATAATTCAGTTTGGATTCGTGTACCGTAAAAAAAAAAAGACCAAACCTTTGCAATAAAAGATAAAGATATTCTGTCTCTTAGTGAACCAGCTATTTGCAAAAACAGTGCATTCTGACAATTAAGTGCTGAAACGATAAGCGTGTAACACTTAAGCATGTTATAATCGACTGTTGAATGACAATACAAACAATGGTTACAACAATAATTTTGCACTTACGAGCCACTTCAGGGCCACATGCTTCTAGCTGCAACCCCCATTTTAGAAAAAGGCACTTCCCCATATGACGCTTTACCTGTCTGCCGAAATTTATATCTGGCAACTTTCCCTAATGAGCTGTAGACGTGTCGTTATACCCTATGAGAATTAACTTGGGAGCCTGCGGACTAGTTACTAGTCACCAGTAACACAAATCAACGTTATTGAGTACACTTTTTCTCCATGAAGGACACGTTCCCACACTTTCGTGTTGACGTTTTCTTTGTTACTGGACCGAAGACACCTGAGTCAAACGATTTGCAAAGATTTCTACCGCATGGGGAATTTATACCAGTATGCTGAAATCACGTATAAGTTGGTTTCAGTTAAAAGACACGGTCTGCTAGTGAGCCGCCATCTGACAACAATAACACTCTAACAATTACTCTCTGACAATTAAGCCCCAACAACAATAAAACGTCTACTTGGCGGCTAGCGTGTGTCTAGATAAAGCATAACAATGATACGGAGCAGTGCAAACACACAAAAAAACACATATATATTTTTTATGCAGCAAAATGAAAAGTGGAAAGAACGACATAGTCCAATTACGTTTTTGAGATGCGGGCTGTCCTGTAAGCTGATTCACTGGTTTTTACGTTCACATTTAGAGCAGTACGGTAAAATTTTCGAACACAATATTGCTAATATGCGTTGTAAAAGGACCAAGTAAACAAACTTGTCCTAAGTAACATTTTGCAGATGTGAAAAATAAACTGACTCTCAAAGGTGTTAGCAATAATTGGAGACAGCGGTTCGTTTGTTCGTTTGTAGCACTTAGGTTGAAGTTAGCAGTCAGTGCTGCCAAAGTAGTCGAAAATTATCGAATTGGTCGACTTTTTTCAAAGTCGATTAAGTGCTATTACATCGAGAATACGCCTTCGTAATTTTCTAACGGCAATTAACCAATGAGAAGCCAGCAAACGGTAACCAACACCCAATAACGACTCCTAAACATAAATAAAACGAGCACACGGTATTTTATCAGATAAACCTGTCAGCTTTGTCCCACCATGTTGTTTTTACAATCGAATCGTTTGCTTGCCTGGTCTCCGCCACGTAACGCAAGTATGACAAAAATTTTTCTGTAGGTCTAAACCAATTTCTGAGCAACTACGGCGCACCTGATAGGCACCAGATGGCTCCCTGCAATTCACGATTAACCTTTGGTTTCCATGGCGACAGAAAGATCAGCCAGCATTACGGCCAGCTCAGCATCCGCCCAAGCACGTTAGGCCAAATCGGCGCTAATATTCGAAGCGTGTCGTCAGAAGCAACCACATTACGTAAAATATTAAATGCGGTACTTAAATTAAACGTAAGTAGTTGACAATAAGTAATAGATATACGTGAAGTAGATCCGGTTATCCTGAAATAATTGATCGTCTGCGAGAAACGGAACAGTCTAAATATAGAGGGGTGGCAAAATCGCACGAGCGCTAAAGCGCGAGTTCGATTTTGCAACCCCGAGATTTGGACTGTTCTGTTTCGAGCAAAGATCAGTTATTTCGGGATAACCGGGTCTATTTCACGTATATGTCTTTTAATGCTAAAGTGTGACGTCAAGCTAACTAAATCAAGCTAATTTTTTAAGATTTTTGTTTGTAAATTTTATTTGTGAATCATAATAAATTTAAGAATTTTACATGCGACTTATGCAAATTTCTGAACGGACTCTTCCGGTAGAAACTTCCTGTGTACGAAGTCAGCGCGAAGGGGATAGACGTTCTGTAGTACCGATGTTTGTGTTTTAAGGTAAAACTGTATTTTTTCTACTTTAATAGTTTAAAGAAGATTAGAGTATAACAAGCGCTATTCGTTCTAGTCTTGTAGGTTTCTAGGTGTATTTAAGTGTATTTCAAAGTGTCAGTAGCCTAGTTTTCGTACCGTCGGAACGAAAGGTTGCCGGGTTGGGCCATTCCTGTATGGGTGGGGTCCTGGCAGAGTAGCTTACGTGAGGTTTTTTTTTTTCGTGTACAGTACAGTTGGAAATGTTCATATTTATGCTGCTTGCAATGGGATGTGCTGGTAGAATTTGTGTTGTGTACGGTAGTTTTGCAAAGTCGGTCATTATATGTCACACGGTGGACCAGGGGTTGTGTAGACCCCGGAAAAAGTATGGGTTATCAAAAAAAAAAAAAATCCACTGTTACGTGTCTGGGTTTTCAGATGAACCGTATATAACGACTAATAACGACTACACTTTTAGCGTGGGGATGTGTCAGCGTGACGTCACCACCATGCATTAAATTAATAATAATTGTCGTAAAGCTTTAATATTACGGATCATATTCTATTTTTAATCTAAGCAACAATATTTTCATTAAAAATAATACACGTATTTAGTTTGGTTGACGTGGCGTGACTCTTAACAACAATCGTCAGCTTTCACGGTGAGTTTAGCTACTTTGAGCAAGTTATGATGGATCGTTGGGGAAACAAAACTACTTAGGAGATGGTATATTTTAGTTTCAGTTGCCACTCGAGCGTAGTTTAAGTATCGATAAATATTTTCTACCCTCGTTACATTTCCATGCTGGTAAAAACATCTCACGTAAGCGCCTTGGTATTTTTTCAGCTTCGGAATGCGACTATGGGTTGAGAATATTAAATTTATCGATTAAAAATTAAGTCCTCGTGACATTACTATTAAGGAAAATTGAAAATTAGCCAATAGCGAAAATCATACACTAGAAGTAACGTAGTTCAGTAAGCCACCTTTATGCACTTACGTTTCATCGGAGTGGCATGACCCGGATTCGAACCGGCTACCCAGTTCGCCCCCAGATCACTTGCATAGCGCCTTAATGGCTATGGCCGCATCCTATATAATAAGCAATTGTAATAAGCAATTAAGTAGGTCTTGTGGTCTTGACACCATTGAGATCTTCCTGGATTGTTACTTTCAGGTCTATGATGCGGGGGGACATTGTTGCTGTAAAGTTTTCAAAATTACTAATTCTTAAGTCCAGAAATCGGTGGCAACAAGGAACCAACTATAGCAAAGATTTCGAAGAAATAATGATGACACAAGCCACGCTCGACGCGCAGAAGCAACCGCAAAAAAAGGCATTACCAGCAGCAAGGAGGTGAAAATGTTGCGTCAGTGTCGAAAACAGAAAATCAAAGATGACTTTTGAATTGGCTGATAATTTTTAAATGAAAAAAAAAACAACGTAAAAATGAGTTGGCCCTATAATCGCACGGACTAATAGTTCGAAAGTTAAATGAAAAGTATAGCATTGCTACTTTCGGTAGCAATGTTCAAGTTTTAATTTAACGTCCAAAGTATTATTCAGTGCAATTAACTTGGGGAGTGTTTTGGTGTGTTGATATCACTCCTTTGTAATGCCAAACCATTTGAAACTTGGCGGTCCTTTTTACCAGTTTTGGTTTTTGATATGATTTCATTAGAGTGTATTAGACTCAACTCAACTAGTCTGCAGATGTGTAATAATGTGACACGTCAACAATAGGTTGACTGGCCATTTTTCCAATATTTTAATTTCATGCCATTCCTTTGAGAGGCTGAACCAATCTAAACTTAGTGGCCTCTTTACCAGTTTTTGGTTTTACTTTAACTTAACTTAATTTTTTTTGTATTTAGTTCATATCACTCCTTTGAGAGGCTAAACCATTCTCAACTTTGTGGCTTCTTTTGCCTACCAGTTTTCGGTTTTATTTTGACATTTTATTTATTTTTCGTGAATTGGACATAGATACAATTTCTTTGGCAACATTGTTTAGATTTATCGTGACACATTAGTGTGTGTCTAAATACGCACGTCAGTAGAAAGTAAGGCCGCCCGCGCACTGAGAGGCCAGATCGCGTAGCTATCGCGGCCAAAAAACATGGCGACTGGCCGCGCGGCCACGTCCGTTTTTCATTGATAATTCTCGATCACGTGGTGAAAAATGAACCTGGAGCAAGAATGGTCGCTCTGCGGCAGCCTGCACCCCGCCCGAGATCCCAGTGGCCGCGGCGACAGGCTGGCAGCTGTGGCCAAGTGCGCGTTGCTACATATACCGTAAGCATTCTCGTTGGCCGCAGCGACCTGGTCGCTGTGTGCGCGGCGGCCCTAAGGGGTTAAGCCATAGAGAGCTCTCGAACTAATAAATCAAATCAGTTCGGACGTTGTCATTGTCCGAACTTTGGCCATCCAATGAGACGATGCCGGCAATATTAACAATGGTTATAACAATACTTTCGTACTTACGCACCCTCCCACGCCATTCCCGCTACTCCCCAGGCTGCAAACCAGAAAAGGAATGCGTTGGTATCGTACTGCAGCCATTCGTCCAATTTCATAGCTGGAAGCCTTCCCTCTATATCGGTATCGGTGAATATTCACCGTATGGGATTTTACATGGGGATGAGCGGACTAGGTAGCTTAGTCGTAACACATTTGCAACGTTATTGAGGGTAAGATTTTGCATTGAAAGCCGTTTAGTTACGCGAATAAGTTCACTAATTACGTACACTAAGTAACGGTATCTTGAGAGTTCTACTGATATAAGTACTAAGGTAATTTATACAGGGCCCTCGACAGAAACCAAGCTTACCGTTTTTGGAATTATCGTACTCTACGTTCTTTTTGTTGAAGGGTTTACTTCTTAGGAAGCGTTTTATCGTTCTCACACCGGTTTATGGTGTTTAGCAGTGGTCTGCGTATACGTTTTAACGGCGCTCCAGTTCTGCGAATGGCCGAAATGGATGCCCTTTGAGAAACCGCTGTTCTTCAGGTTCGTCTTATTGACAACGGTCAGTGGGGAGTGATTGTGTACGATGAAGTGAGCAGTGTGGGCTTCGTGGCTGTGTTCGCACACACGGACAGTGCTGTCATCAAACAATGTCGTTCACTGAACGAGTCCCAGAGACAGATACTTAGCCTTTTTAAGATCACTGGTTTGCCGAAGTATAGTGTAGTTTGCCATCCGAACTGCCATAACGGGAATTGTAACGGTAGTTACGATCTGTTACACTATACCATCTGCCCAACGACAATGCTAAGCCATGGTGGCGGTTGTATCCTGGGTTCCACAAACGACCATTTTCAGAAAACCCATTAATTTTTTTTTTGCACCGACTAGCTGTATATTGTTTGTTGTTAATCTGTACAGGGTTCGTAGTGGTCCTTGAAGACCTGAAATCTCCTGGAAATGTGCTTGAAAAACATGAAGTAGGCCCTCTTCCGACGTACAGCAGGAAGCATTGATACTGGATTGATACTTGGGTGGGTGACCGCCTGGGAATCTGGCTGTTGCAGACATAGGGCCTTAGGGCTTCGGGCAGATGACCAGGAGTGGTTAACGCTCGTTAAACCCTTTAAACCCTTTTTTAATAAAGGGTGATAATTATTTTGATGACAAGTGGCACTTTCCCAATACACATGAAAACAGCATTTCAATAGTTTCACTCTCTTTAGTTAATGCCTCCCCAAACGTCAAACCATAAAAGGCACATTGGCGTTAAAGGTGTCTTTAATGCCAAATTTCATTCGTATCTGTTGCATAAATTATTTTATGTGAGCAAAATTAGTCTGGAACCAGTATCGCGACACACTAGCGTGTTTATGTGCACCCTCATTTGCTTTAAACTGTTGTTTACAAGTTTGGTGCTTTTGTTCTCATTTACAAGCGAAACGCTGTAATCTTAAAAAGAAAGAAGCGATACCGGATATGGCAACGCATTCGCGTAACTAGAAGTCAGTTGCGAGTTACAGTGCAATGGCAAAAGTGTCGTTGTCATGGTAACAACTCTTCCGGGATATGATATATTCCACTATTAATGCAAGTACGGATGAACTGAGACGTCAGATTCGATAGATGTCTTGGTCCCGGCTGTACATCTCTCGCTTCTTACAGACCCGGGTTCGATCCTGGTGAATGGAAGTGTATATGTATGGGTTTTCTCCGATTGTTTTCCGCCGTTGCACGAAAGTTTCCGCCTGGTGCTCCGGTTTCCTCCCTCCTGCGGCAAAAGACAACTGGCACGATGGTGGTTCCTTCCAATATTCATCTGCCGCTTGGCCCTTCAAAAAGGTGTTAGGGCTCGAACGCACTAGGCGACCTGGCCGCGCGGCCAGCTCTCGTTGCAGCCAACGAGAATGCTTACCGTTTATGTAAACCCAGACACGAATCATTCTCGGTGGCTGTAGCGACTAGGTCGCCTATTGCGTTCGAGCCCTTAGCTTACTGGTTGACACATTCTATTATATTCTAATCACTCACTCGCACCAAGAAATGTGCGTCCACTTAGAGAAGTAGTTCCAGTTTTAAGTATCATTACGAGACAGCAATACGTAAATGATTTACAGGTGCTTTATAAAGAAATGACCTTCAATTTTGTGAATAGGTTACTAACGTCATAATTTCTCTGTGCCAATAAAAACTCACGATTGCACCACTGAACAAAATTAAACATGATAAACCCGGTTTGCTACATGTTTTTTTTTCCCGAAATGAACATTTTATGTCGCGTATTGTCGCAACCAGTGGCGTATCCAAGAATTTGGTTTGGAGGAGGCAAAAAAGAAAAATAGGTCCGAACTGAGCTACGCAGTATTAGTCTCAGTAATTTTTCATGCTTTTAAGAAGCTTAAATTAAAAATTGTCTTAATGGTAGAAATTTTTGTACTTCTTTGTTCAACTTAATGCAAATAATTTTTCACACATTGGGTGGTGGTGGGAGGGGGGGGGTTGTTGGAGGAGAGGAAACACTGGCTCGGAGAACGAATTTGGGTTTTTAAGAGCATTGTAAGATAAACCAACGTTATCCTTCTTGGCTCGAAAAAGAGAGGCCTTCTGATGTCAGTCGGAAAAAAATCGGAAGTGCTCGGTTTTACTGATAATCTCGGGTTTTACTAATAATTGAAGTTTTTTCAAGTTTGAATTTTCAGCATTGAAACTACACGAAACAATGTGGGAGGGGTTGGAGGAAAAGGCCATTTTCACATTGAGGGAACCTGGCGTAGCGATACATGCCATCGAGCATGCAAACCGGTTGCATTCTGATTATGGAATATCTTATAGCAATGTATCTTGGTTTGGTTAAATGCTTTCCGTCATTTATTTCGTGACAAGATAAAGAATTCCTCGTAATGAAACAATTTTTCCAGTCATTTCTGAACTCGTGTATTATTTGACTGTTTTCATTACTGACTGACTGCTTTTGGCCTCGAAACTACATTATAAAATCATTGCCCAGATGTGCCACGGGGTAGAAAGAACGTGGACCGCTGCATGGTATCCACATAAGAATAAATCCGATAATAGTACGGGTGTTGTCTTTCTGTGCCTTATAATTTATTCCTCATGCTACTTAGTTTGTGATGCAGTTGCGTAAGCAACCACTAACGGGGAACATAATAAATATTTTTATTCCACTGTCAGCAAATAGTATAAACAAAGTAAGCACGTCAGCTTTGGTTGTCTTTTATTATGCTACAGTGGAGACTAGGATCAATTCCTCGTAAGCTTAACGGATACGCAAGTCAAACATGTTGTAGGGGGAGAGGAGAAGGTGTAACAAATTAATTTTCAAGCGGAGAACACTTCGAATACAATTTATTTAACATTTACGTAAATCTAAATTTCATTACTTCTATCATGCGAGACGAGCATGCAAGAGGAAGATTCGGTATAGCCTATTTGTGAAATAATTTAAATTTGGGACCGGTTATAATTTATCGCCGGTGGGGAGGATGGGGGTGGGGGGCGGCAGAAATTGGAGGGGGTGATGAATTTTTTGGACCCTCTCAAGGGGGGGGGTCATACATTTTCAGATTCCGTCAAGAGGTGGGGTCAAAAACACACTGACCATATTGGAAGAAAAAGTCTGTTTTATGCCTCAAAAATGGCACTTTCAGCAGTCAAAATTTCCCAAAATGCCACAGCTTCTAGGGGGCAAGCCCCCAAGACCCCCCCCCCATGAAGTGAGTGTTTTCAAGAATTTGACGCTATTAGTACCAATGCTGCAAGTATAATTTTTAACAAAAAAACATTGTAGAACAGCCTTGGCATGCATGCACCTGGTTTCTTGGCTGCTGCCTTTCAGGTGCTGTCTATATTACGGATGTTTGCATACAAGCAAACAGTGTGTTCTTCATACTTATTGTATGAATCTCGACAAGATGGGGGGGGGGGGGAAATTGAGGCTTAATGGTGCGTCGACAAATATCGACAAGAGCTGGGTGTAAGGAACATTTTATAGAACATTTTCAATCCAACGTGTCTTCATTAAAAACGAGACACGTTTACTTACAGCCAATGGTAACTGTCGGTGTGGAGAGCTACTTATTTAATTTGGCTACAACACTAATCTTCGCTACAGGAAATCAAATCATCTGCAGACAGCCTCAATAGGTATACAAAAAGCGCATTTTTTTTGGGGGGGGGGGGAAGGAATCACATTATTTTTGTACCTGAGTGGAGGGGGGGGGGAATCAAGACTTTTTCCAAGGTCTTGAAGGGGAAGTCATCGAAAATTTGTTGGTCATATATTTTCATTACCTCCACCCCCGGCCCAAAATAATGACCGGTCCCTTAATGCAGAGCAAAGATCAAAGGCAGAACAACAATGCTTACATGACCCTGGGTTCTTCCTTATGGAACCGTAGGTTAAAAAGTGTGCGTGCATAGTCTTTTGCACACAACACAACCGTATGCGCGTCACCAGACTTTTTTTCAATGGGATGGCACCTTTCTAATTGCAACTACGACGATATATTGTAAACTCCGTTTACCGGACAAGCAGTTTCACAACTAAGGCGCAGCCATTTGTGATACTTCCGCTTCGAGATTATGGGATGGCAGCCGCCATAAAGATTAAACATGGTGAGCAAATTCAGTCGCGGTTACTCAAAAATGTTGGAGGAGCTAGTCCGACTAGTAGGGTAAAACAGGCACAGCTGCAGTTAAACGGTGATACTGTTTGCAAAATTGATCCTAGCACAGACTGAAGTTTAAACTAAGTTTCCAATAGCTGTTCGATTTTATAAATTGATGTTTGCATCGTTTTTAACATAATACAGCGTTTTCTTATTTGTGGCAACCTACCTGTAATATATGCGTTGTCTTCGTCTCACACCTCAGTCGCTGGAAAGCCGTTTTTTTCTTCTTTTAAATACTGTATAGAGCAGTGACGTTTGCCGCCATATTGGCACCAGTATGGGTTTTGGAGGGCATAACTACAAGGTGCACTACATAAAAATGGAGGGAAAAACAACGGAAGAGCGGATTTCTTACGCTTAAAATAACGTTGTTTTCTTCAACAACAAAAATCGCGTGCTTTAGGTCTAAGAAATCACTCTTCACAGCATCGGCATCAGTATGACGCCCTTCTGTTTCTCTCTGCAGTGCCCCTTGCAGCTAATCCATTAAGGCTCCAGCATAGAGTTATATACAATAATACTACGTCGTGTCACTGCTCTATAGTTATTTTGATTTTGTTTTAAGTTAGCTGCATTACGTTAGACCACAAACCACAAGCGGTGAAATGGATCCACTAAGAAAATATTACCGCTTTTATTTCAAATCCTTTTGGCCTTTTGAAATGCTTACGTAAAAAGACTAAGAATGACATGGTGGTGATTCCTGCTGCTCGGGTCGTAGGTGAAACCTCCCCATTCTCATAGAAATGTACGCAACTAGCACTGAATTATAATGCAAACATTTTTTACTGAGCGAACCAAAGAATGTTTGCATTATTGTTCAATTATTCAGTAACCCTAAGGTGAATTAAAGATGAGGTGGCAGTCGCATCCCCTGAGTGAGGCTCTAATTCTGAAATGGTGCTTAAAGTTCAAAGACGTTTCGAGGCCTAAAGGTAGTGTTACAGATCACCACGCAATTCAGACCTCCCAACTGAAGACATCCTCATAGCTAACCAAATAAATAGTGTGCATTAAAGACCGGCCTTGCGAGAATGTAAGATGCACTAATATGAGAAAGAAACAGGGTCGGAAGCGTCGGTAAAAGGATCTGGGGGAGTGCCGTACGCTTCCCCAGCAGGGTCCAAGCTCCGTAAGCAGGTGTGTTTTTAGGAAATTGGCGTGAATTTGCAACTTTTTCAAACGCACTTTTTAATTTTCAGATAGAATATTCATCTACATTCATTTCAAATTTTATCAAACAATTTTCTTTTTAAACAAGTGCCTCCTGAAAGGGGTATGGGACGGGTCGGGGACCCCAGAAGCTAGCGTTATTTTAAGAAATCGGCCTGAATTTGACACGTTTTTCTGTAACGTAGTAATGCAATTTTACACGAATTTATAAAAAAAAATTAAAGATAACATTTCTTTAATCAAGGGCTTCCTGAAAAGAGGGGGGGGGGCTGAGGCCCTGGAAGCTAACGTATTTATAAAGAAGTCAGCGTGAATTTGAAACTTTTCCTGCAACTTATAAATACAGTTTCATATACGAATTCATTTGAACCTTTCCCCCCCAAAAAAAAAATAAAATTTTTTTAATGAGCCTCCTATAGTGGGGGCCTCCCCAGGGATCCCCGCGTTCCCGGACGGCCCAATCCGACACTGGAAAGAAAGACAGACAACTACCCCGGCTTCGCCCTTCTCATATTAACGGATCTTGTATTCTTACAAGGACAAGTCTTTAATGAACACTGTTTACTTCGTTAACCCTTTACCGTCTGATTTATTGTTTAAAAAAACTGGAGTTCCTAACGACACCTCATCCTCCAATTACTCCTTGGAACAAATAAAATTTCAAGGTTCCTGGAGATATAATGAGCACCTTAAATTCCAAAGGTGTTTCTCGCACATATCAAAATTACTGTAGACGGTCGTTTGGAAGAGACCCTTGATTATTTCGTCGTTATTGTCATAGAAGGGATTTTGGGAACTAGTTGTTGACTCATTTTGTCTGGATGTACGTTAAGTTCTGCGAAGCTTGAAGAATTTTTAAGGGCTCTTGAAGATACCTTCCTCCAGGTTTCCTTGGTCAAGGGATCATCGCCAAGGCAGCTTCGAGGGTAGGTTGAGGTAAAGTTAAGAATACGACGGAATTCCTGCTCCACCTCGAGGCATCCTTTCATAAAGAGTCGTCAGAGTTCGAGTCGAGGAACAGTTAAGAATGCTTTCAAAGATGCAGCCAAAAGAGATGATGGAAATTTAAAGGTGTGTTGGATTACTTGCTAACCACAGATTACCCATCAATACTTGTTTTACCTATAAGTTGGGTTAGATTAAAAATTTAAAAAGCACCAAAGATAGCAATTCATAAAAAGCCTTAAAAGTGCACAAAATACAGTAAAAACACTACGTTTCGGGGACTGCTGCACCCCAAATCTATTGCTGCCCATAAACCTAATTTTAAATTAAATGTGACTATAAATTCATTGGTACAACACTGCCTCAGCACAGGCATGTCTCCTAACCGGCTAAACAGAGGGCACACTCCAGACCTGGAAAATTAAACCATTCTTTTTACAGACAAACAACGTTCTAGAATTAATTTAGAAACCTAACGGTGGGGATATCCAGTTGAGGGTTAATGTTAACCTTTTGGCTAAACTCGGTAATAAGGAAAAATAGTGATATCCATCACGAATTAAGTTGAGGGCTAAGCAATATTTAGCCTGATGGTCGAAGACTAACTTGGCACTGAGCAGTTAGCCCCGAGCTGTAAAAAGTGGTGATATTCCATCTAGTATTAGCGTTATTCCTGAGTTTTAACAACACATTAACAGGGTTAATTTAGCCTGAAGGTCGAGGTCTAAAGAGTAAAGAGCTAACAAAACCCCAACTTAGCCTCCAACATGGATATCACCAACTTTTTTCTCCAGTCTACTAACTCCCAGGTCGAGGTTTAGTTAGATCCAGGGTTAAGCTAGTCCGGGGCTAGTTTAGCCCTCAACTGCCAGGATATCCCCACCGTTAGTGATTTTATCACATCAACCACCTGTCCATAACCACATTATGCCAGAAAATAAAAATGTAAAAGAATATGTACTACTATTGCACAATTTAGGAATTTCGCAGTATAAAACAAATCGGCTTCTCCTCCCCCCCCCTCAACTTAAAACCATGCAATAATTCAGACGCACCAGCATATAAAACGAAGTGAAATTTCACTGGACTTTGAACCTGCACCCGCAGGGTAGAGGTCAGCTTCACCTATTGCTAACCTGGTCTACACAGGGAAGCTGTTTTAAATTAAAAATTTATTTGTCTGTTTGTGTTGGCCTTGACATGGCATTATAGTGACGGTATTTTTTATTGTTTGCACTTGATAGCCTGGTACAGCAATCCCCGAAACGTTGTGTTTTGACTGTATTTGGTGCACTTTTAAGGATTTTTTTATGGCTTGATAAGTTAGGTGACTTGTGGAGACGTGGGTTGGGTACAGGCATCTCACCCAAAAATCGAAAGTCACGTCTCATAGTGTCCGCGGCCTATCTTGAGTTCTCCGCAGAACGAACACAGATAATCGATTGTACGTTTTCAGTACCAGAGTGCCTTGTTGATATCCAAGATGGTTACAAAAACAATGGCGGC
>JAHWFP010222984.1:32438-45679 GCA_023313725.1 Lithobius niger | reverse complement strand
TCCCCCTTTCCGTCAATCCTCTCCCTCTGCAAAGCAATATCGTAATCAAATAGTGGCTTTAACATAAGCACTGCCCCACCAACGGGCATTCCCCGTTCAGGCCCCTCGCCACTCCCATTAGCGTGTGAAAAATAACTGTCCTTCGTACATGACGTCATATAAGACATGCCTTTGCGATGACCGCGCAGAGCAAATTGTTAGTCGAGGCAACAATGTGCCAATTTCAACTTCTTTTCAAGGCAACAACGTACCAGTTTCAACTTCTAGCCAAAGAATTGACACACTCGTCCGTTTTCATTGTAAGGGTTCTCCCTCCGGGGGTCGTCGTTGCTTCATTTCTGCTATGAGACTCTGGTTTATAATGTAAGAAGAAAAAGATGTCTGATGTCATGACGTCTGTCCAATGCGTTTTTTTAAATTAATTAATGAGAGCCTTTGTTACAAACTCAACCCGTATGAGTCTTCACGATTTTACCTTATTTTTAACCTACTGTTAAACATTCAGTCTGAAGAAGTGTGTACTCCAGGGGCCGTGCACAGATGACGTCACGCAAGATGGGGAGGGGGATTCACGGTGATGCGATAAGTTCGTGTAAGGGCAAAGATCACCGAATTTGTGACGTCACACATAATATTGTTTTTAACCAAACAAAGAAATAATTTCCAAACGGGGTGAAGAACAAAAAAAAAAAACTTTCTGAGTATTTTGAGATAAAATAGGGCTAATTTTACAACCAGATTTGGAACTTTCCGGAATTGTCTCCCTCTCCATCGATACGTTAGTGAGCTTACTTTCGAGGGGTGGGGCTGCATAAGTCGCGACAAAACGTGATGACGGAGGAGGTGTTCAAAAAAAGAGCAACATTTGCGTGACGTCATTTGTGTACGGTCCCACACGTACGTTGTTGACGTCACGTTTACGGAGACGTTAAGGGACAGTGGCTTCTCCTTTATCAACGTCTCATTAGCTTTGGTCAAACAAATTAACCACATTACAAGGCCTGATCGATATCAGTTAAAGCAGTAATCCGATTTTAATGACCGTTGTTGTTGTTGTTCACGTGCCAGAGAAAAGCTTCCTTCCATCCGGCCACTTGAGCTCCCGATTCACAGGTTTTACCAATTGTTCATCACGGAAGCGCCAGTCAAAGAATACCCGATATTGGAAGGATGGGGGGGGGGGGGGGTGGAAGTGGAAAAGGGATTTAGGAAAGTGGGAACGACGCATCCTAAGAGCTAAATGTCAAAGGTTTGAGAAACATAAGGGCTAAATTATGATCTGTACCGGAGCAAGGCGTTTGAGCGCCCGGGGCCAGCACTCATTGAGCGCCCGCTTTATCTCTATTATACAGCAGACTGCGACCTCCCACCCCCACGCACCTCTTTCCAAATCTACCCAAAAATGAACCCAACACGGTGCCACAGAGCTATTGCCAACATACTGAAAAAACACGAATCTGATATGAAGGGGTGAGGTAGATAGGCGTGAGACAAATGTGTTTGTCTACATTTGACGGATTACAGTTGTATTTAGTTTATGATAGAGGTGCCTTCTGACTGGCAAGAAAATCAAAAGAACATGAATTTGACAACAAATACTTAATTTTCGGCCGGGTATTTGGGGCTTATTCACAATAAAAACGTTAAAACATTATAAAAAGGTGAGAGTTGCCACAAATTGTGGATTTCATGGCTGTGTAAAGTCCACAATTTGTGGTAGCTCCCACTCTTTTTTAGTGTTTTAACATTTTTTTTGTGTGCGAATAAGTCCCAAATAACGGGCGAAAAATTAAGTAGTCGTTGCTCAATTCAGGTTCTTATGAGTTTTCTTGTCAATCAGAGGGTACCTCTAACATAAACTACTGCTGCAACTCACAAATTGATTTTTCAAGACCAATTGTATGTAAGGCTAAGCTTCGCCGAAAGATTATTTATTAAAAGTTCAACTTTTTTCAATTTTTTTGGGGAGGGGGGCAGCATTTTAGGCACCCTTTCCCCTTTTGGCGCCCAGGACGGCCGCCCCTCAGCCAGCCCGTCCCCCTCTAGCTCCGGTACTGATTATGATGGTAGAGTTCGAGTACAATTTGGGCTCGGAAATCCGTTATTTCGTTGATCGTGTAATTACGGTGGCCTGTATTGTGACACCCACCTTGAAGAAACCATTGTTTGAAGGAAGCCTCTAAAGCCTGTGTCAGCGTTACTTACAACTAGATTCCTTCTACAAGCCGATGAGAGATTTGGTTCTGCATGGAGCTTACTATTTGTGAGTAATCTCAAGGTTCCCTTAAACATTAAGATGCTGATCAGAGTGGCCGTAACTACATCCCTTGAAAGAAGAAATCTGATGTTATTTCGTCGCGTAGTCTTGGCCTAAAAAACGATGGTTTTTTACTCAACGCTTTCCTTGAACAATTTCGTAAATCGTGCAGCGCATAGAACTGATTAACTCTGTTAAAGAAACGGAAGTTAATTGTACGTATGAGTATTACGCGAACAAGAATAATGGAGCCTACATAGTGGACAGCTAAAAATGACAAGTGAGAGGAAAAAATGACGAAATACTTCATGTGCCATCGTTGATTCCGAGAATTGAGCACGGGTCTGTGACTTGGGCCGCCATTGCACTAGATCACTATGCTAATTCGACGCTATCAGAATTGCTGCTAACCTGTCATATGAATTAATGTCAGTATGCATAACGTCAGCACTTATCGCGCTTAGCTGTTGCTCCATTCTAAGCTGTTGTTGGTGAGTAGCATGTTGGCTCCATTGTGTTGCTTCATTTAATACCATTATTTACGGCTAATAAATATTTGCCCATGTTTGTCCAGATTTGCTCTTCTTGTTGTAAATTACGCAGTTTTCCTCGTTTATTCAGACAAACAACACAAAAAGTTTAACACGAGCTAAAAGGAAAACCAGTTTTAGGAAGGAAAAAATGTATTCGCCAGAATAACTCGATAGGAAAACTTTTTTTTAGGATGAAAAGAAAAAAAAATGTGTTCCCTACCCCATTCGGTGGCAGGCAGTACATTTTTTAGCGTTTTTATTTTAACCTTTACGGACCACTCAGAGTTTGTCAGGGGGAAATTGGAAGTTTGCGGTGGAAAATGAGTAGTCCCCTCTGCCTTAACTCACACTAAACCTCCCCCCCCCCCCACCGTTGTAGGCTTTTTTTTTTATAGTATCGCCCCTTCGAAAAAAATTGGCATGAAAACACGTGTAGGACTAATTATCATATATTATTCCGTTTCACTACATTAAATCGTGGTGGCATGACATCTGCTGATATCTTTTTAGTCCTAAAAATCGTAGGCAAACAATAACACATGATGAAAACGCAGACCTGTCATAGTAAAAACAACAGGATTAAAATACGAACTTTCACTCATTAAATGGGAGCTCTCGCTACTACAAAAATAACGCATACAATGGAAAAAAACCGAAGATGTTGGGATGATTTGTCTAGGAAAGCAGAAACACGGAGAAAAAAACAATTGCTTTTTTCGTAAAATTAATGCAAAGTATATCCTTTGTTATTCAGCATCCTCGATGCTTCGCTTATGCATATAATGCATAAAGCAGTTATTGAAATACAGTCGGGGAAAAAGAGGGGCTTGTGTCGTGAGCTATTGTTTAATGACGTCACGTCCCACTCCAGTCATTTATTTGAACGGGTCATGCCTATCACCTTTAGCGTCTGGCCGGAAGTAAACTGAAATATTAGTCGATTTTCTATGATTTCGATTAGAAGACGTGCCATCAAATTGTAGGCGTTGTTATTGAAGAGTTTATGGTTAAATCGTTTGCATGTGAAGGGTTGTAGGTCCTTGACTAACTATTTTTGCCAATTATGTTTCTGTATGAAAAAAAAAGTTGAACCGGAATTGGCCCAGCTTATTTCAGGTTTTGACAACATGCACGGAAAACGGAATTCTATCTGTTGTTGGGCTATTGGCAAACCACTGAAAAAAAAATTGGCGGCTACTTTACGGTTCGTCTGGAAGGCTGACCTAGGATTCTACACGTATTGGCAATTCGGGTAGTTATGTGGCTCCTGCTAATCAGGTTATTATTGTATAATCGATTATTTAGTGTAACAATTTGTTGTAGTATCAATTCGACAAACGTGTGAGGCAACGGGATAGTGCATACTAGGTGCGTAGCTAACGGAATAAAGGCGGAATTATAAATTCATTCCACGATCACTTTCGATAGTAAAATAAACAATAGAGGGAACAAGTTTACTTTACGCGGCCTATGGGCAGAATAAGGGCTCGTCACCGATTGATCTCTCGTTGGGCTAGAATGACGTAAAATGGTCGACTGAGCAATATTTTCCCAAAAAATCTTTGGGGAAAAGGCTTCGTTTGGCCGTCACAAATTAATGAAAGCCGCACTCTTTGCGCTGACGGACGAGAGGCCGTTCTCTTCCCAAGTTGCCAGCTGATATTTTTTCCCCCGTAAACAGTCCAGATAGGTGGGTTGTTATTGTCAGTTTCGTGTGGTGTTGTTATTGTCGGTTAAGTTAGGTTAGGAACCGGCTTCGGCATTTGACTTGAGGTAATGAACTGGTTGGGGTTTGGCATTTCATTTGCCGGACTTTTGCCCAGTTTCATGCTTTCCGGCGCGGCGCGGTGCTAAATTTGGAGCTTCACCATGGCCGAACGGTGCGTTTGCCCCAAAAATGGAAGAGGAAAGCATTACTCAGCAGGTAATTCTTAGTCCATTAAAAGAAAATCGGACGAGAGCCCGTTTTCTTCCCATGTTCCCTTTACACACATGGCCCGAAATTCGAAAAAAGAGAAAAAAAAACCTACCTTTAATTTTCACGGAACGCACTACAAATTGATCCCAAATTGCGGAAAATCGTTAAATCATCATTAACATAACCTAACCAATTAACTGCCCCGTATGAAATGCCAAATCCCAAACTTACCTAACCTAACCTAACTAACAATAACAACAAAACCACACGAAACTGACCATAACAACCCGCCTATCAGAACTATTTACGAAAAAAATATAAGGTGCCCTGCCGGCCCTGCGAGCGAACGCAAACACCATTTAGATGTAAAGATTTTGGCGCTACAAATCTACTGTTTTAAGTCGTTTTAACACATTTCCGCGCTTTAAAACCAGCTGTCTCTGTATTTAGGAAAGTGTTGGATATTTGGAATAAATATCGTAAGTATATCGAGTATGTGCCTAATGTAAACTTTAGCCCAATAGAGAGCTTAATTTATCGTTCGTCTATGAAAATAATAATTTTTCGTTTTTTTGCATACACAGTTTATGTATTTCTTTATGAAATTCTTGTTTCTTTTTTGAAAATTCTTAAAAAGTGGGCGCTCTGCTCATCAACAATGCAGCGGAGTTGTGCAGCCTAACAACGAACATGTAACGCTGTTCTAACTTGCTGTGAAATTTCTTTCTTTTTACTATTAATGAAGCATATTTCATGGGATAAAGAATCGCTGAAGTTATCTAGCCTGAATTTCTTTCTGATTGGATTTTTTTTTGTCTGCAGTAATTTCGTCAGTATTCTTTCTCAAACGCAGAAAGGCAGTGTTCTTCGAACACATACACATTGTAAATCACTAGCATTCCCTGCCTAAATTTACTAGTAGCGCCATCTGAAAACTCCCGTGGCGTAAATACCGAAGCACACAGAAGCACACAGAATGAAAGTTCGTAGACCGTTACCGAAGGTAATAGGATCGACGAACCATGATGGAGTCTTGGCATTCGGCCTCAATGTCATCTTGACGTAGTTCTCGCGGATTGGCCTTGTGCGGGATATGTGATAAATCCGATGCAGTGCGTCAGGGATAGTATAACTACTACTATATTTTTTAAAGATGCATATTTCCTTCACCACTGCCGTCTAAGAAGCCCTGCCACGACAATGAAAAATACTGCATCCTGCAACGAAAAGTGCATTTTTTAGGGTTCCCTCGACAACCCAAGGACAGCCAAATGAACAGACCATAGTCTCCGAGCCAACAGGACACAAATATTCATTCAGACCGGAAGTAAGCAGAAAAAAAACGGAGACCCCCGGTTTGTACGAATATTACTGGGACTATCTAACTTCATAATTTACTCGCATCCCTACCGATAAGGAGCATGACTTCAGATAAGGAATGGAATATTTTAATAAATGGGCCTTCGCCCGAAGCCACATACCCCAACTACAAAAATTATTACACCCTAACAATTGCAAAACAATGTCAAATAATTTCAAACAATTTTACACAACTCTACAAAAAATGTCAGACACATCATAGATTCGCAGGATTGGTAGCCATAGGTTCCTAAAGTTGACTGGAGTCGCTTGCCGAACCCGAACTTACATACGGATTATACTCCGGGATGGTCGGGACAGGCGAGAGTTCACAGGTAAACACTAGATGACTTACAGAAGCGCGCATTACAGCCCGCAAACCACTTTTATTCTCCTTCGTGCTGAATGTAAACAGAAGAATGCAGAAAGAAGAGTCTCTAGAAAGCCATGGATCAAGTGCCGTGCGCCACACATTGTACCGAGAGCAGTAATAGATGGGTGACAGAGTCTTCAATACCACAGACAGAACAAAGACGCGACCCTCCTCACCCAAAGCGGTGCTTACGGGATGGGAGCAACGAGTGCTCTGTTCTCAAACGCGACAAAATAACTGCCATCCAATATGGGAGACTATCCAGCGCCAATTCATAGTTGTACACAGAGTGCAAGTCAAACAAAACCCTACCCGTCAAGGCTGCCTTCCATTCCGATAAGGAATGTAATGGAATTTTATTTAATGGGGCCCTGGCCCGAAGCCAAATGTCCCAACTACAGACAACTATAACCACAAGGGTAACCGATAAGAGAGAGAGAGAAAAGTATGTTTATTGGGGCCATAGCCCGAAGCTGTGCGCCCATCCTAATAGAAATATTACATTAACATAGTTACACAATAATGCAATAACACAATAACACACGGCTGCACATTGTCTCTTGCATATTGTCCCTTACCGATAAGGTTCAAAGGGTTTAACGCGCGTTAACCACTCCTGGTCATCTGAGCGAAGCCCTAAGGCCCTATGTCTGCAGCACCCGGATTCCCAGGCGGTCATCCACCCAAGTACCGGTAAGGGTAATGAATACAACAATGTAGAAGCCTAACAATTAGGGTTGGTTTATTTCTGTGAGCCTTGGCCTCTCGCCACGCACCCAGAGACAGAAATCAGAATAGACAAGAGCAACAACAACAAGCACATCCCATCATACCATCATCATATCATGACAACATACAGCAGCAGGGTCTCGGTATCAAACAATGCCTTCCAAATAGGAAAACATTAGCTTCAATAGATGCTGGGATTAGAGCCGAATCGAATAATTTCAAGTTGGTTGAGTTACAATCACTACACGCTCGATCATTGTTGCAGGCTTATTGCTTGGTATAAAACTAATACGGAGAAGAGGGAGGGGAAGATACCTATTACAATAAAAATACAAACAGAAGGGACACTATAATAAAAAAAACTTAAGGCACAGCAAAAGGAGGGTTGGATTGGGGGTCCATATAAGGGACAAAGGTAAAAGGAAGAGAACAATAGAGGAGGCGGAGATTTGGGAGAAGGGGAAGGGGGAAGAGAGAGGTTGGGAGAAGGAGAGGGCAGCAGAGGAAAGGGCAAGAGAGGGGTAGAGGGGGGAGAGGAGAGGGGGCAGTGGGGAGGGGAGAGAAACTGGTGAGGAGAGGGCGAAGATGGGGGAGAGCATGAAAAACACGGAACTGGTCGAATTAACGTCCTTTTGCTATAGGTTAAAAAAATGGGCTTCAAACAACGCCTTCAACGTGTTCATTCTCAGACAAACATTGTATGGCACAACACGGGAAATTAGTTGAAAAAACAGATGCAGTATTCACACAAAAAATTTCATTTCCAGAGAAATGTATACAAAGAGAAATGTATACAAAGAAAAACGTCCGTTACACAATTTATGTGAGGTTAATTAAGGGAATTTAGGGGGATTCTGGGTGTAGGAGGCGAAGAGACTTGATTTGGTCTCTCATTTTGTAATGCTGCGTCGTTATCTTGGAACCCGTAAGTTCTCCTGGCATTTGCGACGCGAATTTGCTTTGGGCTTTCCACTAGTTACTAAACACTTACAGCACTATAAAAATATTACTTACGGCTTTCGTTATGGGAGCTCTGAACCTGTTTCTGCATTCATCTAAGTTAATATACCCTTGGGGGCCCTTCGACTATTAAAGGCACTGTCCGGGAATGGCACTCGACTTATCGCCCTAATCGCCGAGAAGAGGTGGTGTTAGCCCGTTTGCGTTTGCATATTGGTCACACCAACAGTACTCACTGCTTCCTTTTGAGGGGGGTTCTCAATCCTGAATGTCATTGGTGTCTACGGCCATTTACGGTCCGTCACTTGCTTCTTGATTGTCACCATCTTGGTGTTCGTTTCCATCTTCCACGAGACATAGCATGCCAACTGGGCGATAAGTCCATCCTCCTGTCGGAGATTTAAAAATGTTTGCATGAAGTACAGATGTACGATAAGATCTATATTTGGGGTTTGTTTAACATGTCTGTAACATGTCGGGTAATGGCAACTCAAACCACTGCACTGTGGCTAAGGTTGGCGCTAATGACCTCGCTGTCATTAAACAGCCGTTAAACCTGAATCACCCCCCTCCCCATTCGAATTCGTAACCCCAGTCATCCCTAAATTCATGCCCCTGCTCGTTCTTAAGAAGTTTGATGAGAGTAAAAATTACAGCCAGTCGCGGCGCCTTTCAAGTCCAGCGACAAAAGAGTTGTAAGGGTGCCCTGGGAACCCGAGCACAGTACGCAAATTATCGTCTAATGACCAGCAAGCACCCTAGCCTTCAAGCCAAGAAATACGAGATCGAATCTTGCCTTTCACAAACATATGCCTGCCTTTGAGACTATTACGACGACTTCCACAGCGTTCGTACTAGGTCTCGAAGGGTTTAGGACATTTGAGTTCTACTTTTTTTTCTGTGATGTCATAGGACAACACAGATAGTCGCGGCAGTAACATCAAAGAAAACTTAGCCTAATAACAACAACAACGCCTACGAATCTACCATTACGAGATGTGACAAGGCGCAAAGCATCCCGAATATACCTTTTATACTGTACGTATAAAACTGTGTGCAACCGTATTTTGCATAAAACGGGTTAGTAGGTGAAAGTATAACTGCAGATGGCAAACTGAGATGTTCACACATTGTTTACGAAAAAACGCCAGCAGTTTCAATAAATAAATCAGTTTTAAATAACACTTTACCGTTCACCATGCACTTGCGTACCCTCCCCCACGTTGTTGGTTTCGGAAGGAGAAACCCCCGCCCCGCCCCCCCCCCCCCCCCCAAAGGAGCGATAGTCTTGATTGACGTCTATTGATTGATGGCCTGTCTTTCATACTATGGCCAGCTGCGAACGGAACAATTTTGCGATTCCAACGTAAACAGAGAATCGCTTATCTTGCAAACGAAAGCGCAACGAACTTACAAACGCTGAACGACTTTAAAGTTGCCATAAGTCGAACTAGTCTGGGAAGGGGACATTTGAGATGGAATTCCTTGATGTGCGCTAAGTTACGTAGCAACACTGATTAAAAAAAAATACACACTTCTCGATTATTTAACGATTCATCCGCTGAATAATTATTGAAGTTTTCGACCAAATTAAAAAAAAAACCCTTTAGTCGTGGCCAGTAAATAGTCATAGTTTTTTTTTAGGGTTTGTGATTAGGGTTAGTACAATTCTTTTAGGAATCTGGCTGAGTCGCACTAACAATTTATATGCCATTTAAGGTATCCTTGACCGTTAAAAATATTAAAATGTGGGAGGAGAAAAGCATATTTTAAAGACCAATCTCAGTGACAAGTATTTGTTTATTTTAATTCTTGCTCATATATTATATTCCTAAGGTAGCGTTCAAGTATTACGACATTAAGAAGGGGGGACGAGGGGGGAGATGGGGGGAGGGGTAGAGTCTCTTGATGTTGTTTGATGGTGAGGGGGAATAGGGATGGCCAGTTGGTGACGTACGCATAGTTTTCGCAGGAAAAATTAAAGTGTTACTTCATAATTTTTTTATTTTTCATAATTTCAATTTCTTTCATATGAAGAATTTAAATAAGATTATAGTTTCAATCTGGGTCAAGTTGGTGCTGTGGAAATAATTCTTTAGAATTCAAAATACCCACCGAATTGATTTAACCGAGATTTTTCTAACCTCACTTCAATATTAATAAGTAAACTATTTTTCCTCACATTGTTGTATTCATTTAGGGAGGAAGTATAGTTAAGAATGACGTAATAATGGGGGTGGTGGGGGTAGGCAGTTGATGCCGATTGATGAGCAGGGCGGAGGGGGGGGGAAGCTAAATTTCGAATTTCGTTGTGACGGCATATTTGAATGCTTCCTAAACACACAAAAGATTTTTGAGATTTTACGCAATTTAAACAAGTTTGTCATGCTGGAAAAAAGGGAAACAATCGAACTACAGTCCTTTTCAACTGCTAAAGTTATTTCGTGGCGGAGGGAGACAATTTTGCTAGGATTATCGTAGGAACTTTTGCACGGTGGCTTTATTTGCCTAGCCTATTTCAGTGACGAATATGTATTTACTTAATTCTTGGTCCCGTTTACACGCCTAAATACTAAAAGAATTATTGAGATTTTATGCAAATTACGCCATTTTTAGTGGCGATCATTTGTGTACTTACTTTGTCCTATTTTACATTCCTAAACGCAAAAGGAGGTACGAGATTGTACAAAATTTATATATTTTTTCACTTTGTCTGGCCAATTTCAGTGACGAATATTTATTTACTTTAATTCTTGTTCCTATTTTACATACCTAATGCAATTATTCATAAGCAGTAACCTAAAACGAGCCTTTTGAAAGCAGTGCACATTGTCCTACTTTTTACCAATACGTACAACTACAAACTTGTAAATATATATTAGAACATAGTTTGTTCCACATTATATTTGCAGGAAACTGACTGTGTGACACCACATTTCCTTCCACTACGAGCGTAAAAATCACGTAAATGTCCCATCCGTTGACTCGAACAGAAACTGCGTAGGTTCTACAAGTGTGATATCCACATGTTTTGCACTTGTAGTGCACAAAAAACGTGGCGTCATACAGTCAGTTTCCTGCAAACACAATGTGTAACAAAGTATAGAGCAGTGACACGACGTAGTATTATTACATATAACTCTATGCTAGAGCCTTAATGGGTTAGCTGCAAGGGGCACTGCGGAGAGAAAAAGAAGGGCGTCATAGTGAAGCCGATGCTGTGAAGAGTGATTTCTTAGACCTAAAACGCGCGATTTTTGTTGTTGGAGAAAACAACGTTATTTTAAGCCTAAGAAAGCCGCTCTTCCGTTGTTTTTCCCTCCATTTTTTTGTAGTGTACCTTGTAATTATGCCCTCCAAAACCCATACTGGTGCCAATATGTCACTGCTCTATTTGTATGGGTTCCAGGTTGAACCTGCGTACGACTGGAACCTGATATGGTCTAGTCTGGCCAAGAAAAAGTGGCTCCTAAGCAACGTAAGCATATATTAAACGTTTACAGAAAAATTATTGTCTTAGGTAGGGGGAGGAGGCAACGAGATTTTTGCCTAAAGACCCAGCGTAACTTCATAACACCGCTGTGTGGGGGTTTGCACGTAAGATAATTCTGGATCACGCGGGCATTCAATTGTGTAACTATTTAGATTCCCCTATGTAGTTCCATTGCTTCCAGATGACATATGACTTGAACTTTTTTAGAGCTACTTGATTTTTGGTGTAACTTGATTTTTGGCGTAACGACCTGAATGTTGTTTTTCTTGTTGGCCTACTGGGGACCGGTGTAGCCGCCTCAATCATCATAAAAACGTTTGTAAACAGTTCATGGCTATCATTTCGTTACAACGTATGCTTTCCACTAGACTGTAAAGAAGTCCATTTGTCAGATGAGACGCCGTCTCTTGCAATAAATAAATAACGTCACTAATAAATAAAGAATATATAACGTTACCTTTGATGGTAAATGGCGGCGTTTTTAATAAGAATATTAAATCTGGTTTGTTGACGGTCTACGTATCTCAATTATAACATTCGCTAAATTTTAACCAACGGCAAATTCTTTTAACGATCCTATCAAAATTTCATCTAACGCGCGAAAAACTAAATAAAACACCAAACTTGCTTCAAGACTCTTCATCGCCTCTTGAGTCTCTAACCTTTTAAGTGCTCTGCTAGAGCAAACTCGAGCCAACCACAAGCACCGTTTTAAGTATTAAAAACAGAGTCCAAACTATGCGCGAGATGGGCAACAATGGAGAAATTACAACAATACTAGGTTTCCTTAACAAGCCGACCCTAGAGACGGCCGTGGCCGAGTTGTAGAGGCGTATGCCTCACGTTGAAGAGCTCCTTCAAGTTGCTAGTTCGAGTCCCGTCCAGGTTACCCCTACTTTTGTGGAGATATAAAATTAGCGTAGCACTTAAAGGGTTAAATTGGCACTATCACTGATTGAAAACCGTTCGCAAATACCCTACGCCATCTAGCGGCAGTGATATTGTAACCTGTACATATTGCTCCCAGGTGCACGAGGACGTAACAAATTTTCACTCAATAATTAAGAAGATTCATCGCTTGTTTGTTTCGGTAAACGAACCGACATTGCGTATTCCTTCGCTTGATGCAAGCAAGTGCTAGAGAGTACCGGACAGCGCTAGACATTGCCAGATTCTGCCTACTTTCAATTGGTGATAATGACACTTTAAGAAGGTAAAGGGCAGGATACATTTAAGTAACAAGCCTTTCTCGCTCACCCAAAGCTATTTGCTGGCCTGACAACCACTTAACTGTTGAATGCTCGTTGCTAATGTTTTTTTTTTGTCTTAATTGAAACAATCTTTGACATGATAAGGAGAACATATTGTACCAGTAGCATTGCACTATACTATATTGTGCTGGGGAACCAGATGACCGCGGAGTTTACGCCGGGAACCTCTAGTTCATTTTAAAACTGATGTCCGTAGTTTTAAGACGAACCTGAAAGCGTTACACTCACTTTCAGAAGTTAGGGTGGCCGCACACCAAAATCGACAAAACGTCGTTGCAAGACGAAACGTCGCATCTGGTGAAGAGACCCCCAACAGACGAAACTAGAAGGAGCTTCGCTTTGAGACGT
>JAHWFP010222984.1:18450-32428 GCA_023313725.1 Lithobius niger | reverse complement strand
AGCTTCGCTTTGAGACGTCACATCTGGTGGAGAGACCCCCAACAGACTAGAACGAGCTTCGCTTTGTTGTCGTGAGACACCTAAAGACGCCTAAAGACGTCTCGCGACATTGTCGCATCCGATGTGGCGCTCAACTCATTCCTATTGGAGACGTCTGCAGCATGCTGAGACAGGTTTCTACAAAATGGTCGTGCGACGTTTTGTCGATTTTGGTATGCGGCCACCTTTAAGATTTCAAGTGATGTTGCAGAATGCGGCTCTTTTGCATCGGATACGTAAAATTACACAAACACAACTTTTTTTTTTTGTAGGCAAAGGGGTTACAATTAAGAAAACAGTTGTGAAATCAGTTACATAAAACCTTTCAGAGGCTCGTTCGAAAACCAAGTATTTAATATTTCACTACACGGACGCTTTCAAAATTTGTACTGCAAATTAATAGTGCTGTGGATTATTCCACAGATAATATGGATACTACATCAAATGCGAAGTTTTGCAATTATTTGCGATTTTCCGATGGGAAGTCCATTCGAAAACCAAGAATAACAGGCCCGTTAGCTCATATGGCTGTTATTCCTGGTTTGCGAGCGGAGTTCCCATCGGAAAATAAGTTGGTGTTGTCAACCGTTCCGCCCCTCTACTGTCCATTAGCGTTAGGCCGTTTCCACGGCATAATATTCCTAACAATATGTATGTCTGTACATCAGGTTTGTGAAGAATGCTGTTTGGCACTGCCCTACATTATGTATTGACGGGTGTTCAGTGGTAGTTGATGTTATGGCTTGGCATGTAAAAATGACGCTGGTTATTTGGTTCCATTGGGTTTTTATTGCGGTGGAGGTTGCAATTTTATGCTCGCCCGACTTATACACGGAATAACCCTTGCGGTTTTACATTGGCGGTTGGCTGGACTTAAAGATTAGGGAAAAGTATTGGTGGTAAATACATAGACTTACGTATGTTGCAGAATAATTTTGGTATAAAAGATCGAAATATTTGGTGGTCCAAAAGGCGTATAAATTAAGACTTCACTCCTACGTGTTGCAGTTTGGAGGAATTGGAATGGAATGAATATAATACCAATGGTAACCATGCATGACAAACAAAGCATGACACCATGACTACAATGCACGTCATGGCATGCATGCACACATTGGCCTATAATAATACAGTCTGGACTTGACTCGAACTTCTTGGGAGCTCCTCTGTAAGGACATCCGCCACAGGCCCAGGAACAGTCCACCACTCCATACCGGCGCCGAGCTGGGGCCGATGACCTTAGTCTTCAATCAATGGCGTCTGCCTGGTCTACCCACAAACGTCCGGCGCATCAGCACAGGATGGTGGCAGCTCAAACGCCAGCAACGGCTGCCGATACAATTAAGTCCACCCGTTTACCGATAGGGGCGTACTGGTAGGGCCATTTAGGCCCTGGAAATGGTTAATGTGGCTTCCCTCTTGTGGCATTTCTCAGAAATCAGTCATCACGAAAAAAATGCAATAGGCCCTTAACAGGCCCTTGAAGCGTAGGCGCCCACGGAAAACTTCCCCTTTTCTCTCATGGCCAGTACGCCCTTGTTCACGACACGCGATATTATTTGAAACTCCATCAATTTTCATAGATTGAAAACTGATAAACAACAAAATCCTATATAACTCTATAAAAGTTTAGTTACTCTTTCGTCGATTATCGATGGAAGATGGATCAATATTTCCGAAATTCTCGCGAAATCAGCTTTAAACAATTTCCATGCAATAATTAGGGAGACGGCAGTTGGCCTGATCCCAGGGAAGACAACGAAGACGATAGTATCGAAAGCATAGAAACTAACTGCAGGATGGCTTTTTGTTTGAACGATAATGCGATTAGAAAGCTGCTTCCGTCGTTACAGCTCACAACGGAAGAGAATAAAAAAATAGAAAGATCCTGTCTTCGGTTTGCTGCATTTTAGGTGAATCCACCCTTTCAGCTGTTAGGTAAATTAAAAAAAAACAAAGGCTATAGCGGAAGGTGACAAGCCTTATAAGTGAAATGTATTTGGCCAGCCATACCAAATCTTAAAAATGTTATGTTACTGCAAATAAGATTATCAGACGCGTCGAATATGAGGACCCCTTCCCCCCCCCCCCACCCAATTTTTTTGTTGTTGTTGCTATTTTTAAAATAAAATTCGGGCCCAATATTCCTGTGTGGTCCGCACCAAGATAGTCTGGGGAAGTGCTGTAAGTTCTCGACCGGGACCCGAGAAGCTGATGTAGAAGTGAACACACCGAAAGGCATCTGACCTTCAGAATGCGTTTGCTTTACTTTTTTTTTAATCCTTATTTGTAAAGGGTTGTAATTCGATTTTTTTTTTAATTTATTATTTTATAATTAGCCTATCATGATTGTGATTATTTATTTTAATATTTTCAGAGCAATATACTCGTGGGCCTACTGGGTACCGTAATCACTCTCCCAACACACGGTTATCTGTGGCACACCCTTGATACCTTTGAACTCCAGAGATTTGGCGTTTAAGATTCTGCATGGGTTGTTGTCTGTCGACGTTTCCTTCTTCTCCCTGGCACGTAACAGTAAAACTCGTGGCCATTCACTTAAATTAAGCATGCCCCATCCACGCACGGACTGGAGAAAGTTCTTTTTTGCGTCTCTAGTGATCGGACCTTGGAATTCTCTTCCGGAAGCATGGGTCACCGCCTTCAGTTAGCGGGTTTAGGCGTCGCTTGGATGACAATTCACGTGATAAGTTGTTAAAAAGAAATTACCGAGCTAAGACATTTCCCCTTGTTATTTTTTCTGCAGGGTCGGTATCCATGGCCCCGGCACTTCCGTTCTCCTGACCATTATAGGTCAAATTATTGTTTATTTATTTATTTATAATACTTTTTTTAGGATGGGTAGATGGGCGATTGCTGCCACATTTATATGGTTCACAGCATGCTTAGCAATGTTTTACAGTAAAGGAAGTATTCGGATTAACGTTTTATTCCGACTGCTGAGGTTATACTGAGGGGGTGGGGAAGGGGTAGTTTTGCTAGGAACTTCCTATCTGTTACATGCTATAGTCGACATGAGCATGAGTGCATTTCTAGGGCCTTCCTCTTCCCCGTGGGTTGGGACGAGGCCAGGCTTAAACCAAGGATATGCAGCAATTGTTCTAACCATCCGACCAACCACACCCCAACACTCCAACAACTTACCGCTGAATGTTACACGTATGTGCAATTTTCAAAGTTTTATTGCGTTAGTAGTGGTGTTAACACGCAATTACCGTGCCTAATTACGTAAATCTACTAAAACTGAGCTTGAACAAAGTAGCATACCTAAGGATTGCAGGGCCGAAGGGACTGAGGGGGGGGGGGGGGGGAGGGGGGCGATCCCCCCCCCCCAACCATCCAAGAAACACATACAAATCCGAGTTGTCGAGTTGGCAAACTCGGATAAATTTACACTGCAAATTCCCGTTTCCACGAGTACTGGTTAATTATTATCATCATTCGGTCAGTTTGAAAGTAAAGTTTAATATAAATTTTTTTTTCATCAGTTTTCGCAACACTTTTATGTAGCGTAGGAGTAACTGAAACGCTGCCCCTGATCATTTCTGGTTGCTTCCCTGCAGCTCTCCTCATATTGACGTGGGAAAAAAGATGCTTTGCGAAAATTTGCGTAGTTAGCGAAATTGAAAATTGATTTGGCTGTTTTGTTTGCTATGTCACCACCATGACTTCAAAGTATCATAGATATTGTAGAAAATAAAAATAAAAAATGCACAAAACTGTATCCCCACTGAGTTTGAATTAACTTGGCGAAAATCGTACTCAGTTGGCAAAACTAAAAATTGAGTTGGCTATTTTACTTCTTATAGTTCTCTTTCTGTTAGACAGTGCCATTCAGAAGGGGTTTCAGCGTGGAGCAACGCGTAACTGGTATTTTAGGAGGGTAGAACATTACTGATACATTAATATACCAAAACACAACATCACTGCCAGGATTTAAAACGTTTCTTAGGTAAAGCAGAAAAATTAACAAACGCAGCATAAAACAAAACTTAGTAAGGACCTCTGCCAAGTTATCGCCGTCTTAAGTTGTGATATCGAATAAAATCTAAAAAAATTAATGCAAAGCCTAATTGCCTATTTGATTTACTAGTTCGTCTGCCATACCATCAGTGCTTTGGTTTTAGTTAAAACAGAAAGTGAACTAAAGCCGTACTTGATGAAAACTGATGGGTACAGTTGGCAAAATCAAAAACCGAGTTGGAAAATTGAATCAGCTGTTTGATTTTCTGTTGTCCTTTTTCTGTTAACCTATCGCCACTAAATTAGAATTTGTATTAATGCAGAAACAACTGCATTTTCCAAATCAAACTTGTTAAAAATTTTAAACAATTGCGAACTGCGATGGTCCAAAATTTGACGATAAGAGTTTCTATGATATTAAAGGCCAAAAGCGGCCCAAAGGCCACGAAATGAGGGCAAAAATTACCCTAAGGAACCGGTAATTATTTATCGCCGGGGGACGTCGAAGGAAAGGGGGGGTCATGACGTTTTTGGACCCTCTCAAAAGGGAATCATAAATTTGTCAGATCCCATCAAAAGGGGGGGGGTCAAAAATACATTGACCAACTGAAAAAAGGTAATTTTTGGACCTCAAAAATGGCACTTTCAGCAGTCAAAATTTCCAAAAACGGCTCAGCTTCTGACCCCCATGCTGTGAGTGTTTACAAGATTTTGAAGCTATTAGTACCATTATTGAAAGTATATTCTTTATTTTGTATAGCATCAAATGTGGAAACTTTTCTCCAATAATACCTTAATTTGTTTTCGACAAATCTTAGGTAAAAGGTTTCGCTAGTTCTTTCGCCTTTCGACGCTCTAGTATTTTATAACTAGATCAGGTTTTTGTTTTAAAATGTGAAAGTTTATTTTACAATAATACCCCTCTAGACCTTGTTGTTTGGGATAAAACTGAGAAAAAGATTTTATTATATATCACCTTTCGATAGTCCATTTTTTTTATTTTCTGCATCCCTGACCCCTCCCCTGCTGCCCATGCTTGCACACTGGAGTCATCGTCATTCAGTTTAGTCTAAAGGTCCAAAATGTACAATTAAGCCAACCCCCAATTGTCAATGGCCAGCCGGCCTGTTTATAGTATAACTTGAAACTGAACTCGGTTTAATTTAATTTTGAAAAAAAAAATCTAAAAAAAAAACATGATAGGTCACAATAAAATTTTTACAAAACCTGCCATCCTAAAGAATGAATTTTTAAAAAATCACCAAAATTTACTTAACAATTTGTTGCTTCTGCGTTCACTGGAGGCCAGAAATAAGCACTAAAATAGCGTAAAATGCTTCGGCTTCCCGGGTTCTGCCCCAGACCCCCTAGCTGAGTTTGCCGGAGCCCCTAAAAAGTACTTTACTGGAAACACTACTGCCAGATTTTTAACCAGTTGGCAAAATTATTAGATGAGTTGGCACAATGAGAGGGTTTCCCCCCCCCCCCCCTGAAGGATTGGTCGGCTCAAGCAGCATTGATACTGACACCGTTCCCATTGAGACGAATGATCCTAACAAGCCTAACAAACGAACATAAAAAACAAGAGTGCATCAGAGTGAGAATATTTCCATATTGGTCGTTGGTCAGCATTCTAGTGGGTGGGAGAGGGGTTGCGGGTTTGAAAGAGTTTTTCAGTTTCATCTCTGGCTACGAAATCAATATTTCCATTTCGATCGTGAATCAGCATTTTTATAGTGGGTCAGGCGGTCCGTGAGTTTGAGTTGCTCAAGCTCAACTCTGTCTACGAAATCAGTGACAAAGTTTTTTCGTAGCTTTTAGTATAGGTTTTAATAATTTTGCCTGAACAGCCGTAGTCCAGCTTTCTGTCGTTCTATTGCTGTTGGTTTTAATTAGATACTGACCAGTTCCCCTAAATTCTACCTAAAGGCCTACATTCGGGTCTCTGCTCGCCCGCCCCCCCCCCCCCATTTTCTCAAGCCATCCCACTCCCCGTAAACGCCACTGAATAATGCAACTAGAACTGCTGCAGACGTTAATCCTTTTTTTTTCGTTCACAAGATTCTCATCGATCGTAATTACGCGGGTCGGTAATTCAATTTAGTTTAAAACAACTCTTTATCTGGGTTTTTTTTTTTTTTTGCTTTTTTTAAATCAGTGCTGAAATAGTTAACTAGAAATTGTTGAGGAAACTCGGTCTTTACTAATAACACTGGACGTATTGGAAACAGAGAGCATTGTATAGTTCTAGTAATTAATAAAAGAAAGCCGTAAAGTGCAAAGACCAGTCAAACTTTGCACTTTACTGCTTTCTTTAATTACTTATTCATTTTAGTACTTTTTAATTTGTTTTTCTAATTGTTAGTTCTAGAACACCACGGAATCATTATAGCCTTTTCGGTGACATCGTGTTTCGCTTAATCCCGTATCGCATAATTGTGCATTACATATTCCCGTTTCGTATAATCCAGTTTCGTATAATACTTTATAATAATGAAATAAAGATTTGTTGGCATCTCTATTAAAATAGCATCTCTAATGTTATGTATTGGCCGCAGCGAGCACGGTAGCGCGAGCGAGGCACCGTAATTTGGAACATTAATTCACCACAAAAATTTCGAAATCCCCCCCCCCCCCAAACGGGCCCACATGAATAAAGACAGGAAAGCCAAAGGCACACAAGAAATAACTAAATACAGATGCAACCCTATTTCCGTTGCCTTTTGGACTTATATGTCAGACTGCCTGAGCGGGGAATCGAACCCAGGACCTTTGAAACCTAAGGCCGAGGTACTACCCCTGAGCCATACTGACACGGCCTTTGGCTTTCCTATCTTTAATCATTATTTCACGTTTAAGAAAGGTCGTGTCAGTATGGCTCAGCGGTAGGACCTCGGCCTTTGGTTTCAAAGGTCCTGGGTTCGATTCCCCGCTCAGGCAGTCTAACAAATAAGTCCAAAAGGCAACGTAAATAGGTTTGCGTATGTTTTTAGCCCACATGAATAAGTGTCCCAGATTTAAAGCAAACGATATAGAATTTAAGGGAAATCCACCCCAATTAAAATGAAAAAATTAAAAATTGGTGCCTATTTGTCCAGCGTCTATATGTCTGAATTTCCAATATAATATGTCCACTTTCTTTCCTCCACGTTTATTGTGACGAACTCCATTCCAGGCCAGATAAAGTGCCCACTTAAGCGAACACGGAATTTTATAATGAAAGGGGAATATGGATAAGAGAAGTCATTGGAGTGGTTTATGCAAAACCGGACACTGTACCGTTTCGCATAAATTAATCCAAAAACTGGAGTTATGCAAAACGAGATTATGCGAAACGCGACGTAGCCGTATTTTCATTTTTGAAATAGAACAGCTGCCTGGTATCAGTTCTGGCGATTACCTAAAACTCATCGCAACGACAAGTTTGTTCTCTCGAAGAATGGGTAATTAAATGAAGAAACAAAATAGGGCCAACATTGTGAACCGCTAAAAATATTGACAGCTCATTTCCGTTTTTAAAAAGCATTTCCATCTGAAATTCGTCTTTTCATGTGATGAAGAGGATGGGTGAGTGGGGGAGGGGGCTATATTTTTTTGAAGGCGTTATCAGGTAGGGGATGGAGTCAGGGGAAAAATCTGCGAGAAATGACCTTGCATAGTAAGTTATAGAATGTTAATGTAATAAATTTGTTTAGCGCCGGTGCACACATGCGGTGCCGCATTTGCGGTTTGCTTTACGTGCCATCTGTTGGGTACTGCACACGTACCTGCGTCGACGTTGCGTTACCTCCCGAAACTCGCCCGCCGCTCGTGCGGTCATTTTGCACCGCAATTCCCCCGTCAACGCAGCGGTACCGCAGTGTTAAAAAAACGCAAGTGCGTCTCTGAGTACCTTGGGTGACTTGAGCGGTGCACACGTCCGTCGTTTACCGCAAAAGCGTTACCGAAAATGGCGTCCAATTTCGAAGAAATAGACATGGAATTGTTTATTGGGGGAGTAAAGAACTATCCTGAAATATGAAATGTTGCTGCAGAAATGATTGAAGATCTTACCCGAAGTTTATAGTTAATCTGCAGATGATGTATGACATTTTCCCCTGGTACGTCTTAAATAAATACATCGATGTACTAAAATTTGTCGCATTAGTTTAAAAATATATTTTTTGTTCACGAGGTAGGCGAAAAAAGCAATATCGTCTCATTGGTTTCAAACTATAAATTTTTGTACACGACGTTAGGGAACCGAACGCGCACATACTTCACCGAAGCGGCACCGCAGCGTCAACGCGCGTTAATAAAACGCACGTGTGCATTGATTGGCTGCGTCACCGCAGCGGCGCCGCGGCGTCGCCGTGCGTTCAAAAAACGCACGTGTCCACCGGCGCTTAGCTCCCTACATCCCACAAAGTTTTACAGTAGGCCTATTACCTTTCGTAAACTCATTTGATGAAAACGAAAATTGTATTACAATTTTTTTCTGGGGGGGGTGGGGGGATTCACCAAGGCACGGACCGCAATCGCTGAAGACTTCGGAGCCTCTCTACACTTAGATACGTACCAAACGCAAATTCAGTGGGACGCGAATTCAGTGTTTTCTCCGTCGACAAAAGCGTGGCGTGGGCAATGCGTAGGGCTTTTTGTTTTGTACCAAAAAAAATCTGTTGTATTTATGTAAATAAAAAAGTCCAAAATGTTTTCCTTGAGGAGATTGGCTGCGTTCCTGTGACGTAAGTACTGTTTGAAAAAGCGACTGGTGGTTGTACGAACGGCAAAAAAACTGAGACTACAAATTTCACCGGAATATGTGCGCACAGGTGCAAATGTCACCGTCAGGCAATTCCGGCAGTAAATTATTCCAGGCTTCGATTCTTGTAGGATGTTCACTGTAAAAATAGACGTTGTGAATCACAACGTCTATCACAACACCTATTTGTCTCCATTTTTACAACACGTTGTGGTCACAACATGTTATGATTTACAACACCTACAGTAGACGTTGTGGTTTACAACACCTATAGACGTTGTGGGTTACAACACTTACAGACGTTGTGGTTTACAACACCTATTCTGTAGACGTTTAAACACGCAACATCTACTAATATTTGTCTTTGGAAAACTGATATTATAGTTTGTTCCACATTATGTTTTCAGAAAACTGACTGGTTGACGACTCGTTTCCTTGCACTCAGAGTGCAAAAACATGTATATATCACACTTGTAAATTGTTCACAGTTACTGTAAGAGTCTACTAATGGGATGTTTATGGATTTTTTGCACTCGTAGTGGGAGAAAACGTGGCGCCATACAGTCAGTTTTCTGAAAACATAATGTGGAACAAAGTATAGACGTTGCATTTGTGGACGTTGTGCTTTAAACGCGTAAAACCTCGTTATAAGACCCATAGTGCCCTTATAACGAGTTTTAGGATTATGTAGGTGTTGTAACTCACAACGCCATTTTTGCAGTGTATATTATAATTTAGAATACTTACGCGGTGGGCAGGTGTTGGGGCTTGCCATCCACAAGAATAATACCTTGTATAGAGTAACGCATCTGCTTTTCTAGCCGACCAGTATTTGCGGACGTCATGAACAACTTTTCCCCGTCGAAAAGGACCGCATTCTCGCTTCTTGTCTTGTCCAACCACGTCTAACCTATCTTTCATCCTTGGTTTCCTCTTCTGGAATAGTAATTTACCAGCGTGGTCAATTCTTCGTTTTATGGTACGTGCCCCTATTTCTAAAATACTCTGGGGGTTAAAGTGCATCGAATTTGGATTCCTACTTCTGGGTCCCCCTCCCCCAATTCAAGCTTAGCCCATCACGTTTGAATAGTACGCTAGTGAGTGTAGTTGAGTCATGCAGAATCAAGCGGCACAAGCCCGACACTTACATTTTCAATCAGAGCGGCATTGTTACATTTCAAAATTTCCTGATTTAAAATGTGAGGCATTGTCAAGACATGTTGCTTTTAAAAACCAAGAGTCGTACAACCAACAACTACGGTCTAAGACCCAAAAGTATATTTCAAAAGACTTCATTCACGTAAGAATCACGTATTTTAGAAACTGGAAATGTTTGAATATATGGAAAATTCCTAAATGTTTTGGAGGTGAAATTTGAAAAGTTTTAGGAAAGTTTCGTGGCTGATCAAGTATGAGTCGGGCTTCATTCGACATTATTTTTATTAGTTCCGTTAGGCACACATCAAAAAATAAAAAAAAAAAGAAAAAGAAAAAAAAAAAGCTGCTTCGTATATTTTTAAGTGATTAAAAAAATGAGATGATAAAAAATGGGGCAAAAAATAAAATAAAAAATATACTTTGAAATTTGTTTTTACGCTATTAAAGAATTTATTATTTACAAACACTGAACTGAGAATTAGTTGGGTTTAAAATCATTTGATCGTCGGATTCAGAGTGGAGGAAATATTTTTTCTTATTTCTTCCAGCCTGAACGGATTTATTCACACCGTATCTGATTCTTTTGATGGATTGTTCACCCGGGAACAATTAAACTCGGTTCTACGCTGTTTGCTTTTCATTGTTGTAGGAAGTTGTTGAGGCAATAAAGTGACAATTGTTGCTTTCAATTTCTGTGTCTGTGGTTGTGATATGGTTGTCATATGGTTGTTTGGCTGTACGTTCCGGTATTTTCCGGTAATGGCATTTAGGTTTTGTTTGGTGTTTAATTTGTTTTGATCTTATCGTGGTATTGCGGTCAAGAGCGTACGAATGAAGTCACGGCTCTAGATTAAAGAATTGAATTGAATTGAATTGTGTCTGTGGTGAGGGGCTACAGACGAGGGAACACTTTCTCCTGCTTTATTTTCCTCTTCGGTCTAGGCTCCTCCCACAAGGCTTGGAATTTGAAAGTCTTTTGGGGTGGACCCGCAAGCTGGGCCGCAGGACAGTAGGAGGCTGCGTGCTATGGTAGACTTTTAGGAGGTGACCGGTCATTTTTTCCCAGCCCAACTGTATTACGAGGATGGCCAATTCGCCCGCTTGAGGCATAACAATAGTCTAGCCTAGTTTACTTTCCTCCGCCAATTTAATTAACACTGCAGCTCCCCTAACACAGTGTAACACCCCTCGCCCTCCCGCCAACGCCGTTCCATTGCCACTTGGCTAAAGTCGTCCAGTTTTCACGTGTAAGTCATACGAGCTATGTTAATATATTCCATCAACAACTGAACTACCCACGAGTGGTCATGACTGAACTTGCGATCAAATCCTTGTGTTCGAATCTTGTCGTTCCAACTAAACGTTTTCCCATGGTCCCCATACCGCAGCGCCGAATCCATCTTTAAGCTTATATTCTCATCCAGTGGATTCGTCAAAATCTCCATCCACACTCATAAATCGCTGCAAAATGGTGCATCGGCCAGGATGACGACGACCACACATATACAATCTCTGCCGAACTGATCACAGATAATATTCCAAAAGGGGACTACTATGTTTTCGCTTAACTGCTTCATTACTCGTAGAATAGTAGTGTTATGCCAACGAAATGAAAATAAAACAACCATACAGTCAAGCCAGAGTGAAGTGAACTTGATTATACTTTCGACGCATCTTTCGCATCTTCAGACGAATTTTAGAGCAAGCAGAAGGATAAATAACGAAGTCCCAACGCGCACCACGAACCTTGCGAGGGTCTCCCCCCCCCCCAATTGAGCAAGCGTATCCCAGTGGTTAGTACATGTGATGGGCTTCCAGCTAAGTGAACGCCAAACCGAATCCCACGAGGGAAGGGTGGGGCTATGTTACGAAAATGCCACAAATTATAAATATACATTTTCTCAATCTCAAAACAATACTATAGCCTGACAGAGGCGGATCTGAGAATTACCAGCCCCCCCCCCTCCCCTGCGAGTTTTCATTTGGACCCTTGTAAATTAGCAATTCTGTACGGGAGGGTGGGAGTGGGGTTAACAAGAATCGATACCTCGCGATCTTGTATTCAACCACTGATATTAACACTGCAATCTAGAGGCGGGCTTGCGGCTATACATATAGACTCTAGTGAGGGCAGTTGGCGCCATCCTAGACAGTTGGTGGAGAGAGAGAGAGACAAGATGGAGACAGGATTGAGTTAACTGCAGTCTGCAGTTGAGCGATGGTTTGCGATGATTTAAAAAGAGTAAATAGTAGAAAACCGAAGAAGTTAGAAGGGGGACTACTGTGAATTTTTTTTTAATTTCTTCTAAAATGTTGTTTTTAATTTTTTTTAATTTTTTTTTTTTTTTTGGTGCGGTCTTGCCGGGCCACTTCTCCCCCCCCCCCCCCCCCCGCACCAGCTTGCTGGGGCTGCGGGGGCCTCAGATCCGCCACTGCAGCCTAACCTATCGGAACGTTTTACAAGCTATTGACTCCATTTAAATAAATAAACACTTTTTTTTATTGTATTCTGTTTAACCCTAAGTTACCTACGTGCTGTTGTGAGTTGGAAACGCGCCGTTGGATGGACAAAAAAGTCCCGAGGCTTACTGGAATCAAAGCGACAAATCACAACTCATTCTAGTGATTAACGTCGTCGCCTCCAAATCAAAAGAATGCGGCTCAAATACTCTGACTGACTTTTGCACTTAAACAAACAAGCAGGGACACCGATTACCTAGTTTCTGTGCACTTCCGCCACTTTCGGACCACTTCCGTTTCATACACCATCTTTTAATTAATTTTAACTGATTTTTGGACGCTGAGTTTAATGGTGAAAAGATGGTGGGCTCACTTGTCGGCCACTCCTTGCCACTTCCGGGCCTCTTCCGCTTCATAGATCCGGTTTTTAATTAATTTTAATTAATTTTTGGACGCTGAGTCTAATAGTGAAAACAGTTTGTCTCTATCTTGTACTGTTCCATAGATGATGAGTTCACTTGTTGGCCACTTCCGGTCACTTTCGGGCCACTTCCGTTTTACACTTCCGGTTTTTTAACTAACTTTTGACGGTGAATGTAATGGTAAAAACCATTTGTGTCTATCTGGTTCGGTTCCGGATTTGAAAAAGGAGACGTACGGACGGACAAACTCGTTACCATAGTGAATTCACGACGCTATTCTCCATCAGCTTTAAATTTTACCTCGTACTGACGGTGAGTAAACACAGAGACGAGCAATTTTTTAAGCAAACAACGTGGGGAGTTCGAAGAGTTGGCGGTTAGGGCGTCTGTGCAGCACCGCTGGGAATATTAATTAAATTACACTGAAAAGAAAAGGAAGCTTTAAATTTTTAATTATTTGACTCTTACACAGGATATTGTTAATCAACGCGCACACTCCATTTTTCAGCGAGTTTTAAATCCGTGCAGAAGTTCGAATTGCTACGAACCAAATAACAATAATAATATCAATCATCACAGGATCCTTAATCTACCTTTAATCCCTAAGGCTAATAACAGACATAATCACGAGAAGTTTTAATCAAGCCGGACGCCCAATTTTAAGGTACTGAGATCTCAAAATTCGAAACCAGTGTCGTTTTGTTTTCAGCTATAAAATTTAAGCGAAATCCAGATAGCTTCATTTTGGTTCTCAACAACAACTTTTCGCTCGCTGACAATGTTACTTTCCGCACGTCCAATAACAGAATGTCGTGCGACCTAATTATGATGTCGGCACGGTTGCATGCTTCTCATGCGATGAAACAGTTGTTCCGCAAAACTGATTGGTTTATTTCGGATTCTCGCAAGGCCAGTCTTTAATACAGACTGTTTGCTTCGTTTACCTTGTTATTTATTATTTATTTATTTATTTATTTACTATACTAGAGGAAGCCCATGCTATGCACGGGGCCGGTCATGAATTAAGTTTACGGACACATTTCCCGGGACATTTTTACGGCACTCTTCCCGACGACTTGATCGACCACTCATGCCTGCCTCCTCTTTGCATGCAGGTAGAATGGGAGAGCGCATTTACAATGCGGGTGCGAGGAGGGAAGAAGTGATTGTT
>JAHWFP010222984.1:0-18440 GCA_023313725.1 Lithobius niger | reverse complement strand
GAGAGCGCATTTACAATGCGGGTGCGAGGAGGGAAGAAGTGATTGTTCGGCCCGACGACTTATCAGATTGAACCTTTATTGAGCTGATCGACCACTCATGCCTGCCTCCTCTTTGCATGCAGGTAGAGTGGGAGAGTGCATTTTCAATGCGGGAGTGAGGAGGGGAGAAGTGATTGTTGTCCTTCCGGTTTTCCTTTATCTTTCCCTTTAGCCTTCCTTTTAGCCGGCATCCAGAATTATAATGTAGATTATGTTTGTTATTACTGCGGATTAAGGATCTTATTTATGTGATCGTGATCCAAGTTAACTTGTTATTTATTGCTTTATTTATTTATGTTATTTATATATTTATTTCGAGGACGGTATATTAGGGCTGATGCGGAGTTAGGGTTAATTTAGGGTTAAAAGCGCCAAATTGGGTGAGAGAGAGAAGAGACGGAAGGAGAGCTGGAAAGGACCCTCGATGGAATGAATGATCGTTCGGTGGGAAGAAATGGCTGAGATCGGCTAGGCTTGTGCAGTACAACAATGGTGTTATATTGCATGCGTGAAGTGCAATTTAACAACACCAAATTCTTAACTTCGATTGAATACGGATGAATGAATGGATGATTTATTTCGGAGCAAACCCCAGTCGGATCATATTCCCCATAGCTCGCATCCAAACACCAGACAAAAACAAGAGACTTCAATTAAACTAAACTAATAGTACTAAAGTACACCAAACAATTAGCACCAATACAACGGTCTGCCCGTGAGTCAGATGGTCGAAACAGCCTGCAGATTCCGATAATTATACGTGATCGTATGTGGAGAGACGCCAAGGAGTTCCAACACATAGAGCCTGACTTTGGCAACGCCAGCTTCCATACTGAACAAAATAGCACACAATCCAGAAGAAAGTGATCGATGAGCTCCTCAAAATTAGCTCTGCAAATACAGGCAGGGGAAAACAAGTTATCAATATGCGCGAGGAAACCGTTCAAGGGTGCCAGACCTACACGAGCAAAGACGGTTGCGATGATACGTCTTTTGGCAGGATATCTAGCTTACGTGGCAAAGTGGTGGAGAGGTGAATGCTGAACAGATGCCTACCACTGCAATCTGTAAACCAGTTCTCTTCCCACAAATGGCGAACAAGACGATCAACGCACGCAAGAAAGTCACTAGGACCACAGCCACCTACGGTAAAGGTCGGATCAGATCAAGACAAATCAGGCGCATAAAATCAACCATTGACATAGAAGGAAGCCCAAGTTTGCTAGGTGCTGCCATCTCTACACCAAGCGGCGAAATTTCAAACTAACCGACAAGGGTTCCAAATTCTGCCAACCGATGACGCCACTTGACCAAGGATGCTTCCATATATATTTCATATGGTTTGGCAATATGCTCTGTTTGCAATGCTACTACCGGGGGCTCCGTCAGTTCCGCTCACACGATGGCGCCAGCAGCAAGTTAAAGTTAGCGGTGGCGCCGAATTAGTATTGTGGTGATAAAAGAAAGGCTGCGCCGATTGCTTGTTTCGTGCTAGGATTCAAAACGTTTGTCAACAGAACAAATTCCTTTGAAGAAGATTCGTGCAACACTATAGGCTTAACGTCTGAATACGAGATATATCACGAAATGATCGGGAGTTGACAAAAAAAGACGTTGATTTGGAGCCTCACTTTGCACCGGTTAGTTCTATTTGGTTCTATGTATGTCCACAAACTAACGGTATCATTGGAATGCATGCACGCATCTGACAAACACTGTCAATGTATTAACTACGTTTTTTGTTAATCCTAGATTTACACCCGCTTCAGGCGGACACGTGTTAATTTAACTGTGACCAGTTTTCGCCTCGCCATGATTTGATTGTCGAAAGTAATAGAACTGCCGAAATCACGAGACGGCAACTGTCCATTTAAATTTTAACAGTTGGCGTAGTCTAACAGTTTTTCGTGGAGTTATGTGGTTAACTTAGACACGTGGGGCTAAACTCTTCTTATTTTTGCTTTATTTATACTAATTAAAAAAATTAAACGTGTTTAGTTCAATATTTCACAATTATTTTGTTTGTTTGGCTTTTGGGCAGCTGAATTTGGATGGCTTGCCTGCGTTACTTGTTGTTGCCTAGCAACCAGTAGGCAAGAATGCGAATGACGCGTTGCGTTGCAACCTTGTTTTCAAATCGTTTTTAAAAACACTTCTAATGGAGTAAACATTTTCTCACTTCACTACGTTATGAGAGGAACCATAAATTATCTTTCTTCATTGTTAAAATTATTTTATTTGCTTTACGTAGCCGTAACAACGTCTCGAAACGCGACCGTATCACATCATGCCCATTGAATTCAATGCTAATACACCGACGAGCTCGACCGATCGTGATCCCAGCGCCACTCGCGACTGGAACTGTCCCTGCCCCAAACTCGTAGCATAGCACTGCCTAACCATATGAAATACATATGGAAGCATCCTTGACTTGACAAACTTGTCGCGTCGGTATTTGTTGCGCCTTCTAGCGGAGCATTGTGGAAGGCAAAGCTGATCCGTTCTTTACTGTAGGAGGCTGTGCTAGGACGCAGAACAGGGAAAGATTAACAATGAATGACAATGCTTCTCTTTTCAGCTTTGGCTAAAAGTTTTATTGTTTCAACGTGAAAGTATTGTTGAGACTTCAGGACGCAGCATTGTTGACGTTACCTTCTGGCGCAAGTTGGAGGTGAAACATCTGCAAACCGGGAGATCCAGGTTGGATCCAGGTCTCAGCCATCTCCTGGCATTTTCGGGACGAGAACGACCCTGTGCTGTCTCGTGCTCATGTCGATTGTGGCATGCCAAAGATCCTTGGTTTTCCGCTTGAATTTCTCCAGGTAAATTGACCCTCTCATCGTCGTGGGAACGATAACCCAGTTTAGTTCCGTACTCCCTAAGATGAAAACGTGAAAGACGCTGAATCATGTTTTCACCCTGAAATAGCTAAAATAGTAAGGCTTACTAGTTAGCACGAACGCGAATAACAACATCGAAGAAAAAAATTGTAAACCAAACTTCGTTTACTGCGTGAAACTCGTACCCTGCCCGCCGATTGTCGAGCCAAGGCAAAACTAACAAGGCAACTATCAATCAATAATTATAACAACACCCAGATTATTTTTCTATCATACTTTTTCTATCACGTTCCCTGTATGAAGCACAGTCCCTACTCGGCAAAATGTAAGCCAAAGGAAATAATTTGATCTAACGTAATGCGTAACAACAAACCCCGTGAATTTTGGGTAAAATGGGTATAGCCCAACTCCATTTTAATGTAAACACATTTAATCAAAGCAAACAAATTGCTTGGTGAGTCAAATTGTTTTTACTGTGGAAAGTGCGGAGATAGGCGGATTTGTCCGTGGAAAAAAGCCCGGGTTTGGGGATTTTTCCGAAATCGTTTTCAAGGGGGAGGGGGAGAAGGAAACGCCAGGGGAAGGGGAGACGTCCGAATATATTTCGTTGTAAATACCTTACCAGAGGATAAAATTATGAAAATATTTTAGGATTACAATATTAATTCCATCCGAGTTCAATACGGGACCAGTCATTACTATTTTTTTAGGTACTATTTTTTTTTCTGAGTGCAGTGGTCGGAAAATTGGTGCCTGCCCCTTTACTTGCATCTTAAGCGTATAAAATACGGATGTAAGCCTTAAAAAAATTAAAGCCGTAAAGGAACAGATATTAGAAAAAGACATGTAAGCCATCAGCGTCACACTAATACGTGTAACAGAACCTACAGCGACCCAAAAAACAAGCTGGAGATTCTTTTACACATATTAGTGCGACGCTGATAGTCTTTTTCTAATATCTGTTTCTTTACGGCTTTAAGTTTTTTTAAGGCTTACATCCGTATTTTATACGCTTAAGCGTTTTTTAATACTAATATCCATTATTTTTTTCTTGTCTAAGCAAGAATAACACAGAAAAAAATACTGTAATCACCTTAAATTAACTGTTGTAAGAAAGCCTATTTAATACTCAATTTTAAGAGCTATAAAATTTGAAAATCGGTTCTTTGGTTCGATCTACTGAGAGCAAAATTTCCTGAAGAAGAACAACAACAATCCTTTCATCACTTCCCTGCCAGGATAAATGACGTTATTATTGCGAAAATGATTACATCCGGAAGAAATAAAAGGGTTACTAGCAGATATGTCAGCATCACATAATGCGCTCCTTCACGAGACAGTAGAACAATGGTAGGGCAAATTCTACTCTGAAATATTTACTTGGGAAAGAGTGCGACAATCATTAAACCTCGAGTGAATAAAGGCGAAATAAAAGGCCAGTTTATAACCTTTCCTAATCGGATGTAACTCGCTATTAGACTCTTCTGACAAGTAACACACAACAGGCTAATTAGGCCGAACGAGAAAACCAATTACGTAAGTAGAAGGCTTCACCCATTTTGTAATTAATCAATCGAAGGAGAGGGGAGGGCAAAGATGGAGGGTGGGGGAGCGCTGATTTACCGAGCTGCCGCGATTAAAGTGAAACAAGACCTTTCTATAAGCCATTCTGATGTTTAATTGGTTCAATGTAAATCCATATTACTGCGTATTTAGGCCAACATTAATTTTCTCATCACATTTGGGTTAATTTTTTTTGTGCAGTGGGATATAAGTATCATATCAAAAACCAAGACTGGTAAAAGGACTGCCAAGTTCCGAATGGTTCGGCCCTTCAAAGGAGTGATATCAACACACCAAAACATTCGCCAAGTTAATTGCACCACTTAATAGTTCGAAGGTTAAATGAAAACTAGTACATTGCTACTTTCGGTAGCAATGTTCAAGTTTTCATTTAACGTGCAAAGTATTATTCGGTGCGATTAAGTGGCGAATGTTTTGATATCCCTCCTTTGAAGGGCCGAACCATTCGGAACTTGGCGGCCCCTTTAGCAGTTTTGGTTTTTGATATGATATCAGTCTTTTTTTGAAATTGTGTATTAGACTCAACTCCACTACCGTGCCACCGTGTAGTACACCGCTACCGTGTAGTAACGTGCCACATCAACAAAAAATTGGTTTTCAACACTTTGCTACAACCTTTTGCCTAGAAGCCGAACCATTCTCAACTTAGTCACCGCTTTATAGGCTTTTGGTTTGGTCTTAATTTTGTTGTAATTTGTTTTATTTAGTTAGTTTTGGTGTGTTGATATCACTTCTTTGAAGGGCCGAACCACTCTCAACTTGGTGGCCTCTCTATAAAGTTTTTGGCTTTGTTTATTTTGCTTTGATTTTACAGTTTGTTTATTTTTCATGAATTGGATGTGAATACAATGTCTTTGTCAACGTTGTTTAGATTTATCGTGATATACTAGTGTGTGTCTAGGCACGCACGTGACTATACACGTTGTCATTGTCCGAACTTCGGCAGTCCAATGAGAGACGATGCCGACAATGCTAACAATGGTTATAACAATATTTTCGTACTTAGGCGGTCTCCCACGCCATCCCCATTACGCCCCAAACCATAAAAGGTACGCAGTTCGTATCGTACTGCAGCCATTCGTCCAATTTCATAGCTGGAAGCCTTCCCGTTATCTCGGTATCGATGAATAATCACCCTCTGGAAATTAACATGGGGATGAGCGGGCTAGCTAGCTAGTAACTAGTAACACATTTACAACGTTATTGAGGGTCACATTTTGCATTGAAAACTGCTTAGCTAGCATTCGTACACGAGTTAATTTTTGTCAGGTGGTCATTGCTCTCGATTTCAATACAATTTAAGCTTGTGTACCGCATTATTATTTTCCCTCAAGTATCTGAAATGTGCCCAACTATGCTTCAGGATATAAGACACTGACGCTGTGGCGTCGTGCTACCATGGTTTACAACATCGACAATTGAATTGATCTGATGTTTGTTGCCTAATTTGGCGCGATACACTAGCGTGTGTCTAGATTAGTTAAACCACGGCGTTCGGTAACAATGCGATAAACCAGGAGAATTTGCTCAACAAAGGCTGGTTCACCGCATTGTCACCGAACAAATGGTTTAACACACTTATACAACGAGCCCATTATTAGGACTTGCGTGCTTCTTAATTTTTGACACGTTGAAGCATTGTTGCTTAATCCCGAATTACTCCTTCAGCGAACAAGGGAAATGAGAACGTACCCTTTTGGAAGATTGCACGATTTGCCGTGCATTTACCAGAATTAAATGCACGCTCGGTTGTATTACATTGTTGCCGCCGTTCAGGTGACCGTAGGTTAATGCACGGCTGCAACAATGGAAGAGTTGTCCAAAGAAATTGAATTGAATTGAATATTTTATTGAGCCTTAAGGCCTATAAGCCATCTGCTCACTCTACAATAATACTACTTACGAACTACTTACAAACTAACCTAAAAGTACATACAGAACTGGAACCACCCGTATAAAGTACAAAGAAACACTCAAGCCGCAACAATGTGCTGGCTGTATCCGTATGTTAAACCATGCTGCTCGGTAGTGTTGCCATCGAGACGAGGTTTGAGAAAATCTCGTCTCGTCTCGACGTTTAATTTTAAATCGTCGTCTTGACTTCTCGTCTCGTCTCCACTCATTGTTGCTCGACTTTTGCCGTTTCGTCGGGTTTTGCCGTTCCATCGCTTCAGTTCTTGACTGTATGCTATTGTTATTGTGCTGGGTTACCTGGTTACTTCCTTGTGCGTTGCCCGTTGTTTTCAACAGTACGAACTCATTGCTGGGCCAAACCCTGGGAAAAAAAAACCCGGAACAAAAAGCCGTGGAAAAAAGCCGCAGAAAAAAAGGCGATGGAAAAAAAAAGCGCAAAAAAATCTGGTTGAAAATTTACAAATATACTACCTAAATGCACTTACTACCTAAATACTACCTAAATGTATTAATCATGAATTAGCTGCATGTTGCTCGAACAAGGTCACCTTTGGAATCCCGAAAGGAAAAATAATCACAAGTTTCTTGCCAAATTCCTTAACTGGGGAGGTTGTGGGGATCGTTAAAGGATAAATCATGAAATGACGAGTTTCCGCCATAATTTGGATAGAAGGGGAGGGGGGGGGATAACCAGCCACCCCCCCCCCCTGCACCTAAAAAAAAAGTGAATAATTTAGACACACGACTGAACTGAGGACGACCCTTTCCCCCACCACCTCCCCAGTTCAGGAATTTAGGAGAAAACTTGTGACTTCTTTTCCTTTCGGGATTCCAAAGGTGACCTTGATCGAGCAACATGCAGCTAATAAATGATTAATACACACGTAACTCATTTAGTTAGTATTTTTGTAAATTTTGAACCAGGATTTTTTCACGCTTTTTTTTCCATCGGCTTTTTTTTCAACGGCTTTTTTTCAACGGCTTTTTTTCCATCGGCTTTTTTCCATCAGCTTTTTTTTCTGCAGCCTTTTTTCCGCGGCTTTTTTTCCATCGGCTTTTTTCCGCGGCTTTTTTTCCATCGGCTTTTTTCCTTCAGCTTTTTTTTCCAGGCTTTTTTCCGCGGCTTTTTTTTCCTAGATTCCTCGTCTCGGTCTCGTCTTCAATCATCTCGACCGCTACTCGACTTGCAAACGGACTGTCTGGACGAGGGTCGAGAAAAATTCGAGATTTTTTCGTCTCGACAAATGTTGCAAACACGATTTGGTTTCCCGAGGAAACTAAATACCGGGAGAGGCTAAGACCGGGAAATTCAATCCACCGTACAGCATGCTGCACCGGCCCAGCTTAGTTCAATTCAATTTATTTCAGAGTGGCAGCCACACGGGCCGATGCCAAATACTTACAAAACAAAACAAATCATGTCGTCCTAAAAAAAACGTATTTGTCGGTCGTTGTTGCAAAACTTGGGTAATAACTGTTCACCAGCTAAATTGTCCCCCTCATCGTCGTGAGGCAGATAACCCAGTTTGGGTTCGTGGTTTAAAAAATCAAGCACCGATCCACAGTATTGATATTACTGACGGTCTTCGTCAATATTACCTTTGCAGATGCACTGTTGCTCAATTCCGATGAATTTAACGGACTTTTCAGAGCATAAAGGCCCAAAGCCATGCGCCCTATTATAAGCTATATACAAAAAACATAAAGTAAAGAAACAAAATGCAAAAATACACAAATCAATGACCAACAAAGGAAATGAGAAATTTTCCCTTCATCCAACATCGAGGATTTCACTTAGTTTCGTGAAAATAAAGACTCGTGCATTTGTGCTGTGTGGGCATTTCCTATTTCTCTCTACACTTGACTCTTTTGACAAGTATCACACGCAACAGGCTAATGAGACCCACATGACCTTGGTGGTTGGTTTCCCGTCATAACATTGTGTGCTGTTTTAAAATTTTTGCATAATTCTAATTATCGAAACGAACGTTTATTTAGGAATCGTGAAAAAAAGTAAAGAATTTTTTTTTTTTTTTACCTCGATTCAATGGGAGCTGAAAGGCCAAAGGTATATGCTTTCATTGATGTTTTGTTGCAATAAGCTTCTTTGCTGTTGGTAGCCTTACAGCCGTATTCCAGAAATCTACTGAAGGGCCGAGTCGGGCTAATCGAGAGTGTAAGGGTCAGAGCGCGTGTATAAATGATTACCCTCAGATGTTAGGACACTCACATTCACTTTTGTGGTTGTACGAAAATTGTACACCCTTACCTTAACGTTTGCACTCACATTTTCCCTTTCACACTCATACTTGAGTGGATTTCTGGAATATTTGGAGATTAACTTGACGGTCGTTGTGGCTGAGCTCGACCTAGTTGCTTGAAGAAGTTCAACTGGTCGGCATTTTCAAAATGCATGATTTACACGAGATAAGTAGGTCTAAACAGCCGTATTCCAGAAATCCACTCAAGTGTGAGTGAGAGGGCAAATATGAGAGCAAACATCTAAGGTAAGGGTAAAAAAATTGTAGTATACACCCACAAAAGCGAATGTGAGTATCCTATTTGAGGGTGTTTCTACAGATGCGTTTTGACCCGTATGCCCTCATCTTTAGCCCATCTCACACTTGAATGGATTTTTAGAATGCACCTGTTTGTTACAGTCGTATTCGAGAAATCCACTCAAGTATGAGTATGAAAGGGTAAATGTGAGTACAAACATCTTAGGTAGCAAGCATCTTAGGTGGCTGCATGCCTTATTTTAGGCCATGCAGCCTAAAAAGCGAATGTGAGTGTAAATACAACTAACGATATTTCTATAGACGTTCTTGGCCCTTACATTCACCCCTAGCCATATTCCAGAAATTCATCCAAGGGCCAAGTCGGGCTAAGGGTGCGTGTAAGAGTTTAAAGCATGTCTATAGAAATATCCTCAGAAGGTAGGACGCACATTCGCTTTTGTGGTAACTAAAATTGTTGACCCTTACCTTACATGTTTGCTCTCACATTTGATCTCTCACACTTACACTTGAGAGAATTTCTGGAATACGGCTATTAGACTTACAAATTTAAGGTGGATCTAAATTGGCTCCAGCGTGGCTCTAATGCTGAATCCAGCCCAAAAGCACACGACAAGCCAGTGGCGAGTACACCATAGAGTCAGACTGGAAGGTGCCAGGTGCCCACCTGCGTTGGGGGCCCCTGCTCACCCACCAAATGCAAGCAAACTAGAACTAAAGCTTTAAAACCATTGCTGAATATAATGGGTCCAAATTTTGCATAATTTCAATGTGTATTTTCAAAAAATTTCTCAACTTCGGGGGGCATTCCCCCAGACCCCCCCCCCCCCTCTGGTCCGCACTATTACCGATGTCCTCCCGCACAGGGCCCACCTGTATTATTGTGCCAGGGGCCCACCCTAGTCTGTACACGCCACTGCGACAAGCTAATTGTTACTCAGATTTTGTAACGCGACAATATCAAAATGTACTAGTCGCCCTTATAAAGTATGCCTCAAAGTATGTAAGTTGGGATATCGCCCCTAAAACCAAAACTGGTATAAGAGAAGCTGCCAAGTTTTCAGAAAGGGTCGGCCTTTGAAAGTAATGATATCATTCCACCAGAAAAAGGCCACCAAGGTTAGCGCTATTAACTAGTAAACTTGGTGTATTGCCCTCTTTTTTTTTTTTTTTGAGCCAGGAATGATCATAGTTATCTACAAATAGGACGGATTGCGTACGTCAATACGGAGTCATAGGATTGTACAGTTCTAAGGCCAACATGCTTCAGCATTCTACGAAAGCTGTGACACAAATAAATTAATGAAGAAGGAAACGCGCCAAAATTGCTGGTTAAGGTTAAGGCAGCCTTTCCCTTGGCGGATGATATCACGACTTTCAAAGGCCGAATCTCTGGAAACTAGGCGATTTCTCTTACACCGCTTTTGATTTTGGGTGTATGTCACAATTTTCGTAGAATTTCTTAAAGAATTTGGGTTATATGGCACTTAATGGTGATGATTTGTCAATAATAAATGCAGGGCGAGGAACAGGTATGTACTTCACTGAAAGTAATTTATTTTAGAGGTTGTCAGTAAAAGTCTTTTTTTTTTTTTGGCTGAAATGGTGACTTGAAAAAAAGTGACCAACTCTTCACAAAAACAACCTATTCGTTACCGAGTACCTTTTTTTTTTCCAATTGTCGATTCGAGCCGCTCCCCGTGCGTTTCAGGCTCACGGGGCCGATCCGATGGACATGGAGTTAATTCCAGCTGGATTAATTCCACCGTGGAGTTGATTCTAGCTGTCAGGTCCCAGGGGGTGGTAGTGGATCGATTGAATAACAACCTGATAGTGCGTGTGAAAAAAAAAAGTTTTTTGATTTTCGTGCGTGTTTCAGTTTTATTTTCCAATCCGTATCACTAACGTGCCCAGGTGGGCGACGGAACGGGGGGGGGGGGATTGCCAATGCATTTTTCGCAAAATGCCCTTTTTATAAAAAAAAAATCGCGTTTTTGTAAGACGTTTGCTGATGCGGCGGCGCCTGAAAAAGGCCTTAAAAAAGTCCTAAAAAGGGCAAACAAAGACCTGAAAAGTGCAAAAAAAAGGTTAAGAACGAGGCAGAAACGGTAAAAAAGAATGGTACAAAAAGAGGTCCCCATAAAAAAAAAATTATACACTAAAGCACTTACTGTGCCCTGTTATTAAAAGTTGCCCCTGGATTTGAATTGTCAAACAGTTTGACAAGTCTGCTTCGCAGCTGTGTACGAACTCTTCTCGGCTCTGCAGCATCCTTCCACCTGCCAACTCATCCAGCCTACTCTTGAAGCTCTTGAGAGTTTTAAACCTGCCAAAAAGGTCTCCCATCGCTGATTCATGGATTTCAGCAAAGGAGCGATGACTTACATGGTATGTTTTGTAAATAAATCATATTTCTCTCAGCACATCATGAATTGTGAAAAAAATATTTAGTCCATAAATTTCGGAAAAAATGAAAATTTTCTTCCTAAATTTCAGGAATTTCCCTAAACAGTTTAGGAAATTTTGTGAAATTTTAGGAAATTTCCTGAGTTTTTCTTAAATTTTCGGATTAAAATTTAGGAATTAATTTCGGAAAATGTTAGAAAACATTTTAAGGACATTTCGTTGTTTTCAAGGGAAGGACCAGATGGCTGAACTGACCCCCAGGCCCGGGCCAATGTCTCAGCGGCCCTGGACGTTAGTCTGCTTATGAAAATATGAAATTATGCGTTTCCTACGATCGACTGCCAACGACCGCGTGATGGAGTAGTTGTCATAACGACGGTCAGTCGCCACATGTCGGTGAGAGATCTCGTTGCAGCGAGAGTGGGCTGTGACATGACGGCGAGTTCAACTTCGTTTAGAAAGGGTGGTGAAACTTCGCACACTCAAGCTCGACAGATAATCAGTACTAATTGCCCTCGAGGATTTGTCAATAATACGAATACGGCTTTCGAACGAAGCCTGTAACCTGACATAAAAACTAACGAATGCTAATTATTTTGCAATTATATCCCGAGTAGGCTACCTAGCACGAGGGGTATAGTTTCAAATTAATCAGTATGAATTAGTGTGAAAACTGGCTGAGTGTAAAAACGTTTTAGCTGTATTATCCACAAAAGCTAGAGGACAGTTAGTTATATAGGAGTATATCTCAATTCAAAATAAATAAGCAACAATATGACTAAACGTTCTTTGTGTTTATTAATATTATAGAGCAAACTGAAATGCGCTAGTTCGACGAACGGGAGTGAGAGATGTAGAAAGTCCCAGCTATATCCTTGAGCCACGAAAAAGATAACAGAAAGTTGTCGAAAATTCGCTGGACAAAACTGTTTGTTGTCTTGAGTGTGAAAGTGAGCGATAAAATTATTCTGGAATATTTTTTCCATATTTTGTTAGCCTAACGTAATGGTACGTTTTATTAGCTTTCTCTATCAAGTCATAATAATAATAATAATAATAATAATAATAATAATAATAATAATAATAAAAACTATTTATAGTCATATACAATTGCCATATTGCTTCTCCCCAACAAGAAAAATGAGGCTGCGCGTCGGCGGTTTTTTCCAGTTTAGGCCTAAGGCGCGTCTCCAACCACGCATTGCTAAAATTGGTCGAGTGATGGCTCTGTATACCTACCTGCACGTACTAAATTTGAATCGTTTGCGTAGTAATAATTACCAAGAACTCGAAATTCTGAAATACTAGTGCAGTAAAAATTTTAATGATTTGTGCTTATGCGCCGGATAAAAATTATGAGATACTCGCTTACCACGTAAGTGACACGTCTGCTTCTTCTGGAACAATCGCCGTAAGATAACCCAGTCCATCCGTCATTCCGACGAAATGTCTGAAATTATTGTTCTCCTTGTTGCTCCACTAATCCCAACTCTTGTTATTTTTGGCCATGTTGCCTGGCAAAGATGATAATGACACCCTTTAACGGTCACGTGTGCTACAATCACACTATGAATGGCATGTTTGACAGCTCCTTCGAAGTCGATCATTATTGTTGACGGATCGTTATATTCCCCTAGGAACTGGCAACGAGCAACAAGGGCATTAATGAGCTCAAGAAATCATATACAACAGCAATGCTCTTCTCACCGAGGGGCATGTGAATTATAGAAAGTTGCAGAAATCATTTCGGTGCTATAGGAAAATTTTCGCCTGTGAACCATGTTTCACTCACTGAAAGAACGCATAAACATTCATCGGTAGCAAAAACTATAATTCTAGAATTCGGCTCTCTGCCGTTAGCAAAAAATAACAGGACTGTCGACATAATGGAGCGGGCTCCGCTTTTTTTTTCCTGTTTGGCTGTTTGGCCAAAAAAAAGGTCGGCCTTTGAAAGGAGTGATATCATTCAACCAGGGAATGGCCGCCAAGATAGCTAGCTACTTAGTTGGACAGTATCATGAAAACATTACTGATTTATTTTTCTCTCTATGAATGGTAGACATTCATCCTTTAACTTTTAGCTTTTATTTATCCCTGCATCTTTCTCTAACATTTTCCACAATTTGAATTTCGACCACGTTGGAATTTATCCTCAAGATTGCAAAATATTACCTTCAGTTTTTTTTCTATAACCCAAGCCAAACATGAGCCGATCATTAAACAAAGTGGCCGAATACAAATCCCGATCCCGATTGCGATACCAAATCCTGATAATGAATTCCAGTTCCCAATTAAATAAATAAAAAAAAACTTTCGGGATTGTTTCCTCCAGTCGTGGCCCACTCTTCTTCAGTAATCCTCAAGTTGTGGCCCACTCCTCTTCAATAACAAGATCAGCCAATGTTTACTGCTGCGGACATTTTATGGGTATGTTCTCTTCTTGCAGCAGAATTCTTGCTTGGACAGATAAATTCGCGGTGGCTTCTACTATCAATCCAGACTTATCCCAAAAAAAAGTTGCTCTTTCTTCCATTGTTGCCCTGCACTTAGCTAAGTCTATTATAAATTGGACAGGGGCGTGGTCATGAGAAATTGTCAAAAAATTGATTTTGTTGCCCTGTTGTCGTAAGGACCCTTTGCATTCTCTGTTTACGCACACCCATTGAAGTGTGCTACTAGAAAATTTCTGCTGCGAGTATATATAGAGCAGTGACACGACGTAGTATTATTGTATATAACTCTATGCTGGAGCCTTAATGGGTTAGCTGCAAGGAGCACTGCAGAGAGAAACAGAAGGGCGTCATACTGAAGCCGATGCTGTGAAGAGTAATTTCTTAGACCTAAAACGCGCGATTTTTGTTGTTGGAGAAAACAACGTTATTTTAAGCCTAAGAAATCCGCTCTTCCGTTGTTTTTCCCCTCCATTTTTATGTAGTGCACCTTGTAGTTATGCCCTCCAAAACCCATACTGGTGCCAATCTGGTGCCAATATGGCGGCAAATGTCACTCCTCTATAGGCATATCCTTCAAAAATCATCTTTTCTTCTCCTCGTTTTGTTTTGATTATATCAATTCCTGTAACCATGGGTAACCATGTAACCAAACCTATCTACCCATGCTGTAACCAATAGTGGATTTTTACTATGCGATACATATTTGATAATACAAAAATTGTCTGCGCTAATCATACCTTTGGCTCCTCGAAGTTAGGACATTAACGAAGAGTGCGAAGTTTGCTGCAGCACCGCCTATAGAAAGTAATGGTATGGGGGTGATCAGTAAATAGATGAATCCAGCTACCATGATACGACGTTACATAAGTCCAGGACGTCTACAAGTGACATTATTAAACGACAACTAAGATAATTCTTTTAAAATTATCTTAAGGTTAGAATGAGCGCAAGCCTTGCAGTCCCCTTTGGCTTAATAAAAATCAATCAATACCCATAAGTTGTTAGTGCCAAACAAGGGCTTTGTGGTCAGTAGTTAACCAACGATTACTTTACGAGGAACAAAACATCGTTTGAAACAAAACTTGTGCAAAATTTTAATGTACATCTCACGGCACCGTCCAGTTGAGTCCATACACCAGTGCCGTAATTTCTAGTACTTGGAGAATCAGTAACGTGCACAGACCCCGAGATGGCAGGAGCAACTTTTAGTAAAAGGGCACAATTATTCTTAGTGGACATTTTTTCTGGGGGTCTATTTTTTTCACTGCCTTTTAGCCTTTTCTGTCACTTTTTAATAGCCTTTTCTGCTCTTTCTGCACTTTTTGTGTTTTCCAGGCCTTTTGTGCACCTTTTTTAGGCTTTAGGCTCTCTCTCTCAGAGCGTCGCACCATTAAATGTCAGCACGAAACTAATTTTTTTTATTTTTAGAAAGAGAGCATTTTGCTGAAAGGGCAGGGGCATCCTCTCCTGTGTACGCCACTATGGCGAATAATAGTCCGATATTACCTACCAACCCCCCCCCCCCCCCTGTTAACAAACCCTAGACACACACCTTGACGCAAATTAGCAAATTTACACAAAATTAGCCACTATGTTTTCAGGTACCCTTTTGGCAGCATTTTATCCAAATTCCTCCTATTCTGCGATGCTGAAGAGATGCAGCCTTACAATAAATCATCTTTCGTGCCATCACCGTCGATCTTTCCCCTTTAAAAAGAATCCCTTTCTGGCCAAATTGCAGTCACTAAATCAACAAATTCTTCCGCGACAACACTTGCCACTTCCTTATTTTTTTTCTTCTTTTTATATTTAGAAACCACTTAATTGGCCTGATTGCAAATTTACCATTCGTGGAAGGTCTTTCGCAACAAAAACTAATTATTTCTGAAACGTTAATTAAGTTCCGCATTCAGGATCAACGCAAACGATAAAGGGAATTTTAAACAGGAGAAAAATGGTGTATTCGTTTTCTTTTTTGTGGGGGGAAGAAGAAAAAGAAAATGGTTGAGGTTTTAGTGACAGTAAAATACCCCTTTGAGGGCTGCTCGAAAAATGCAACTTTTTCCCCCTCATCTTCCCTAAAACATGTTGCAGCCTCCCTCCGTCCCCAAGGCGATGGAAAGGGAATAACCAATTTCCTTTCAAGCTGAACGCCAAACAAAAGATGCGCCAGGCAAACAAAACATCGCTCCCCTGCGACTTTGCAAAGCACATATTCCATTTTTTTGTTACCCGTTTTCGTAAACAATTCAAGCCGCAGGGTGCGCTGAAGTTGAACGTTTTTTGATTGATTGGGTAAACAACCCGCGAGCGTACATTAGAGGAACCCTCACAAGGAGACGAAGGTAGTGGGAGATAACATTAATATGCTAATTTCCACTTTCCTTGTTAAAGTAGCTTGTGAAACAACTGTATAAGACGAACACCTTAACGCAATGGCGCTTTATTCCAGAAATCTTACTTGGGGGGGGCGCCCCCCCAATAAATTGGAATTAAAAATGGGGTCCACGACTTAACCTATGGGTTCTGGTGGGAGGGTAAAAACAAGTTTTAGCAACTTTGAACGTTTTAAAAAGCCAATTGTTAGATATTTTCAGGTGCATTCACTGCCATGCCAGTGCACTTAGGGGAAATTTTGCACTTAATATCTGGTATCTTGGGAAGTTGCGGGGGGGGGGATACTAGAACCGATAGCCCCCCCCCCATTCTCCTGGGTGCTCCACGGCTCTCAGACAGCTGACCTGTGCCACTGTCGAAGATCTAATGAAGGTTATCCTTTTCTTTTAACTAGCAACAAGCGTACGGTATCGTGGTGCTTACGTATTTTACTGTGGACATGGCTTACTTAGAATATGGTTCACGTTGATTGCAGACACAAAGTCACGTTTGCGGGGTTTGGATTGGACAAAAACTTTCACTTCAAATTCCAGAACTTTTCCAAGAGTTTCCAAGGACTGGTGATCAAAATTCAAGAACACACAAAAAATGACCCTCTCTTACTTAGTAAATAAATTCCTTCCAATCCAGACTTACGCTCAGGAAAAGCTTTTTTTAAACAAAATTTCTATATGTTGTGACCTCGCTTCAAGAAATAAATTGTGAGTTCAGAGCTCTTTGAGGACATTTTCAGGTTGCCACTTTTTGGAGGGCGTGGCAGTGACAACCTGAAAACATCTCCAAAGAGCTGAAATCTCATTATTTTTCTTAGGCGTGTATGTCGTGGTTATACTTAGGCTTGTTTGTGTATTAATTTGTAATTCAATTTATGCTGATATGCTGACAATGAACAACTAGCAAAAATTAGGGTACAGCCTCACTACCTTACCATTTAAGCGTTTCATTACTCGATCAGATCTTTAAACTGATAATAAAGGATACTTTTCAATTCATTTCTTTGTCTCAGCAGTACGCATGCCAAAAAAACATTTATATTGCAATTTTGTGAAAACTTAGCTTATTGTTTTGAGCATAGTTTTCAGTACCAACTCCACTACCCCTGGGCGGATCCTGGTTACAGGCTCCAGCCAAGAATACAAACTGTTCATTCTTTCTCTGTGGCACAGGCTGGATGTGGGTTAATCGGGGAAAGCTGTGTTTCTATTTTTTACAAATCAGTGTTTCTTGTATTCTGAGCTCAAGGACAGTCTTTAATCCTGCTTCCGTACGGCAGTAATTTTCAACCAGTATTCCCATAGTAAGAAACCTACAATACCAAATAAATACAGCATGATTTAAGAGCCGAATGTCTGGGAAAAAAAATGCATACGGGTACACTTTGAAAATGCTATGCACCAGGGACGTGCACAGATCCCCGAGAGGGTGGGGGTAACTTACTTTTTCCTGGGGACCTTTTTTGTGGTGTTTTCACCACTTTTTAGCCCTCTTTTTAGGATTTTAACCTTTTCTGATCCTTTTTTAATATTTTTCATAGCCATTATTGTCCCTTTTATGGTATTTTGTGAACCGTTTTACACTACCGCTTCAACAAATGTCGGCCATTTTTCTTTCATACTTTGCCGTGAGGGCAGGGGCTAGTCCCCCTCTGCCCACTGTGTGTGCACGTCCCTGCTATACACTGGCAGTAGACATCACCACGACTTGTGTACTGAACATGCATAGTTTATGTAATGGCAGTACACATTCTTGCTACAGTTTATGTACAACCATTGTATACACCATGGACACAGACTGAGGTGGTAAACAGCGCTGTGTACTGTTAGTACAGTTTCAGTGTCCTTCCCCAGCGCTCTACACACTGAGCTAGCTCATGCAGGCTACCAAAAGTCGTTGTTTATATCATTTTCTTCCCCTTGTAGCTTATTCCACTAGTACGGGAGTGAAAAACCGCTTCCTCGGACGAAAAAAATAGTGCCAACTTTAATCAAATTTTTTCTTGACCGCTTGGTGGGCAATCGGAGTTCAATTTTCATTCAAGCTCGTAAGGAACTTGGCTCAAATGCTCAATAGGGTCTGAAACGGCTACATATTATCGGTCTGAAGGAAAGAATGTTCCCCAGCGGTTGCTTTCTTCAATCTGTTAGGGCCAATCAATTGTGGTGCATTAGAGGGATGCTTCGTCATCCAATTGCTCTCCTTTTGCCTGGCCGGCCACTCAAGACGGGAATCGAGCCAGCGGATGGGCAAATGGTCAATGCTCAAAGAAAAGGGAGAAAGAAAGGTGGTGGGGG